>CM034001.1:26936523-27121579 GCA_019603395.1 Cyrtorhinus lividipennis | reverse complement strand
GGCACGTCCAGACGAGCTCTATGACCCACCCAAAATGGTGGCTGACAAAGTCATCGACTGCTTCAGCATCAAACAGACTGTGAGTTCGCCCCACGGGGACGTCGTGTGAACCGTGAATGATTATTCAAGAAAAGCTCGTTAGTCTAGCATTTTTGAATTTGTCGTGTGCTTTCTTATGCTCTTTTAAAACAATCAGACCTTGAGTAGTTCAAGCTCTTTCTCATCGCCTCATTATCAACCCCAAAAATGATCAAAACATTGGATGTTCTCATGGTGTAACACAGTGTTGTTTGAAAAAGTGAACAATTTGAAGTAGCTTTGAATCTAACATGGGCACAAATTAAGGTTAGGTTTAGCATTTTGAATAGCGGTTATTGGTCCTCTTCGTCTCTTCATCGTGAAATCGTAACTAAACGATAACGCATATATGACCCATTTTGACCTTTTCAGGTGATATCCGATTGCTCTTTTGTCGCTTCTCTTTCCGTTGCTGCTTTGTACGAGAAAAAATTCGGCCGTCGCCTCATCAGTAATATTATTTTCCCACGGAAAGCAAATAAGGAGCCCTTAAACCAGCCTGCATAGGACCATGAAAAATGAAACAGACTATAATAATCAAAGCTACATTCGGTGTTAGTTTACCATCTTGTCGCTAACAACTTCCCCAACAATAAAACGCTGCAAATCCTTTTACAGGAGTTGGTTATTTCACGGACCAGCAGCATGGAGACTCATCTGAATGGATTCAGCGTTTAGGATTTAACTGAAAATGATACTCTATAGTACCAGAAATCTCGAAAACACATTCGAAATGGGTATATAGATACCAATTATGACCTATAACCTCTTCCGGTGGAAGCCAATCGTTCTGGGACCTATCTCAATCGATTGCATCCGAAATTCATTCGAATACGATACCCCTCACGCCTAAATCGCCAATAATCTCAAATCAGCGGCCTAAATTTAGTGGAAAATTATACCCAGCAGGCCTAGGTACCAGAAATCTCGAAAATCCACTTTTCTAAATACACATTTTGACCCCTAACCCCCCTACCCCGATTGGTCCCATTGAGCTGAAAAGTTTCGAGGACCAACTAACCCCGGAAAATGTATTTGCACCCACAAAGTCCCATCATCTATGTCGGTCGGCTTCCAGCTTTGAAGTGACTTCGCTTACTAAATACCTACATTTAACTCAGATCTCGTTATCAGTCATATTTAAATTTTTTGCGCTCAGGATTGACCCTTCAATCGGGTTGGACACACCAGGGCCAATGACGCAAGGCTCTTCAGGTTCCGCTGCACCCAGGTCAGAGCCGCTATTCCCCACTTCATCCAACACTTCAATAAATTCTATGCACCCGGCGTATGTATCACTTTTCCTCTGTTGACACCAGGCCTAACACAGTTTTCCGTTTTTCCGCTAACTCGTTCTTGCGATGCATCTCAGGTTTTATCACGATTTAATAAGAAAATTATGTTGATGGGGGATATTACAACCCCAATGTATTTTTTCTATTGTTAATTTATAAAAAAGCAACCTCTCCCGTCCTTTTTCAACCATTTAAATTGTATTTTATTTTAACCTGAAAAATACACCAAAAATCGTAGCTCTCTGAGTGGCTTTAATGGTATTTTGATGCCTACTGTGGTTGAAGTTAGTACTGAGGAGTTTTTTCAATGCATTAATTTCGTTGTTTTTAGGGCCTTGTCGACAGACGAGAGATGCCACAGTGCTCCAACGATCGGAGGCCCCTCAGCGTCCCCGCTGGTAGTCAAAAAGGGCCACGCCAGCGACACGGACGGCAAAAAAGAGCGCCCAAGAATACGACGTGTTTCCAGGAAAATGAGTCGTCAAGAGCCGTCATCGTCGTCAGAGCAAGAGTCGCCAAACAAGCCACGACGTCGTCGGTCGTCGGTGTTTGCTCCACCAGGCTACGGGTACGACGGGAGGGATCGGTCCGCGAGCTTGAGTTCGAGGGCTAGCGTGCGGAGGAAGATGTCGGCTACAGGAAGGGAAACTGGGAAGATTCCGTGGTGTGCGTGTTGGGGGAATGGGTGCTTCTGAATGACATTGCTGCTGACCCTGTAAATCAAGTTTTGCTGAGAATCTGGAACAATCGCCACTGGCAAAACCAAACCAGTGCTGCTGACCCCTTTCAAACAAGTCCTGCCAGGCTCCTGAATCAAATTCTGCTAAGCTTGTGAAACAAGTGCTGCTATGCTTCTGGGTTGAATGCCACTGAGCAACCTCAAACAGGTGCTGCTGACCCCGAGAAACAAGTTCTGCTGTGCTCCTGAATTAAGGCCTCTCAAACAAGTGGTGTTGAGAAACTCAAAACGTACCAAGCTGGCCCCCAAAGAAGAGCTGCTGACCTCCGCCACACAAGTCCTGCCAAGCTCCTGAATGAACTTCTGCCAAGCTCTTGACAAAAGTACTGCTGATCCTCCAAAACAGTGCTGCTGAACCTCTGAAACAAGTTCTGCTGTGCTCCTGAATTAAGGCCTCTCAAACAAGTGGTGTTGAGAAACTCAAAACGTACCAAGCTGGCCCCCAAAGAAGAGCTGCTGACCTCCGCCACACAAGTCCTGCCAAGCTCCTGAATGAACTTCTGCCAAGCTCTTGACAAAAGTACTGCTGATCCTCCAAAACAGTGCTGCTGAACCTCTGAAACAAGTTCTGCTATGCCCCTGAGTCATGTTCCATTAAGGCTTTGAACCAATTGCCACTGAACATCAACTGTTGGGGACAGTCACCAAAACAAGTCCTGCTGAGCTCTTAATTCTGGTTGCCCTACGCCTCTGAAACAAGTGCTGCTGCACCTCTAATGCAAACGCTGCTGAGCAGCCTCCAAAACAAGTGATTCCATATAACAAGTGCTCCAGACTTGATGGGGCAAGTTCTGCCAAGCTTTTTAGAAGAGTACTGCTGAGGCTCTCAAACTAAGGTTGCTGAGCGTCTGAAACAATTTTGCTACACCCTTAGGTCAAGTGCTGCTGAGCAACCCCAAACAAGTGCTGCTGACCCCATTGAATAAGTCCGGCCATACCTACTTCTAAAACAAGTTCCACTAAGCCTCTGAATAATTAAGTGTTGCTGAGTTCTTGAATCATCTTCCGCTGATTGGACTTTGCCTGATGATTTGCAAATGCTTGCAATTGCTATTGTGCTGTTAACGTCAGTCCTCTGAATCCAGTGAATAGAGTTTTGGAATTTTCGTTACCTGTAGATCTTGAACAAATTAGAGGTTTCTGGAAATTGTTTGATTTCCTCAACCAACACGAATGGCACAGCGCTAAAAATCAATGTTTAGCAGAACTAGATAACTCAAATTTAATATTTAATTCAGGAAATGAAACAATTTTTCACTTTTTGCAGTGCTTGCTAGAAAAATGGATTTCTGGGGAAAAGGAATCCAAACTGAGTTATGAACTTCAAGAGTGTGCATGTGCCAAAGGATTAGTCTCAATCCAACCCGTCTGTGATATAAGTATACATTTATAAAGTAAATAGGCCTCAATGGCAGTTTCACTAGTCATAAATGTAATTTTTGTCGATAAGACGTTCATTGTAAAATTATACGAAAAATACTCAACAAGATCGACTTTTGATGACACCTCCGTCAATGAGTTTGACATTTTTTAGTAATGATCCTCAATAGAAATTATTTATTTCGTAATAATTATTTTAAGGTTGCAATGGCCGAAGAGTGATGAAGAGTTTTCATGTCCAGCAGAATTCTATTAGCGGCAGCAAAAGAACCAATCAGATACCAGTCTTTAGTAACTGCGAATATTGCGACATAAAAAGAAGATCAACACCAAAAGAAAAAAATGTTCAAAAATGCTTTACGTAACAAAATATTTTAGTTTTTGCCGTCGTTCCATTCGAATGGGGACCCTACTCGTTCAAAAATGGCAATACGTTCTAAAATCAATTAATTAGCTTACGTAATCGACGGGGTTTAGAAATTGAAATGCGATCACCTAACGAGGATCAAGGATCAATCATTATCGTATCACCAAGGAATTCTGAGGTCACAACTGGTCCACGCGCAGAACAGTACAAACTGCCTGTGCGCTTCCTCAAGTGATCTGTGGTTTTGTGGTTCATCTTCTGTGGTTCGGGGCAATTAGAAGGGTTGACGGAAGCGGCCTGCCCAAGTTCGATGCTTTTAATCGCCATTTGGGGTAAGTTGTGAAATAGCCGTGAAATACTTCAATTATCAGGCCTGCTCATACATATTTTGGGGATTGGCAATCTACTAATTGATGGACGGAATCTGATGTGAGAAGGACTAGCAGTTGAACACTCAAAAATTAACATGGCACGCAAACTCTGTTGTATGTTGATGATAAGAAGAGATTTTTAGATTCTTTGCAGCCTTCCCGACGATTCAAAATTAAAGCCCAATTTCCAAATGTAATTCAACATTTTCCAAATCAAATTCATTCATTACATTTTCATCACAACATTTCATTACATCCTCCAGATATCACACATATCACCACTTTGCCATACCTGGACGGATGATCAGTCGTATCCATTAGGAGAGTCTTCAGATCAGTCTTCTTCATGGCGTTTTCATTGTGGATAATGCCCAATTCACCTTCTTTTCAGTGCTGGTTGATTCAATAAAATGTTTAGTTTGTTCTGGAAAATTCACTGATTAGCCCACCTGATGGACAGGCTGATCACAATTATATTAGGTATGAAAGGAAAGTGGTCACTACTGGCCGCAGGCCCTTTAGGGTCGCGAGTACAAGAAGTATAATGTTGAACTTGGTTTGTAAAACGTTGAATTTGGTTTGTAAAATTTTGAATTTGGTTTGGAAAATGTTGAATTAGATTTGGAAAAGCTATGTTCGATTATGGCTTCTAAATGTGACTATAGCTCATCTAATACTAACCGATTTTCACATTTGAGTTGCGAACTTCAATCAGAGTTATGTGCTTTACAAGTAAATTCTTCAAGAATTTAGTGAGTATTGGAACCTTGGAACAATATTTTCAGGCGTTAAATTGAGGTTTTCCTACAAAAATTGGAAATGATTAGAGCAAGTAGCCAATTTGTTTTTAATAAATTTGTTTATAAGGGGCCATGTAATGGAGTAAAATAGAATTTGACCCCCTTAAAAAGTTTGTTTTCAATAGATTGGAACATCGGCAATGCTGGCTGTGTATCTACTCATTGCGCTGGTCGCTGTGGTTAGGGCAGCTAAAGTGCAATACGAATATTGCCAGGAAATGAAACTAAAAAATACGACGCTACGAAAAGACGTGGCGACTATGGTGTATACTATGGAGAGGCGGTGTATGCTTTGTTACACGGAAATCAACAGGTAAGATTATTTTCGTACATAGCAATAAGTTGACCTTGAAAGTGACTTTATAAGAAGGTTGTTGCTGCGGGAGGACATGACGAAGCATGTTTCTTGGCGTTGAAAAAAAATGCTGCTCTCGTCACACCATCCAGGCAACAACTTTGAGGCGTCAGCAAAGTGGTTTTTTTTTTGTTGGGCAACCTAGGCTGAACGGCTGTTATGAGGGCGCAAACACCTCAGATAAGCAGATAACCTACTGCTTTCTGCAGTAGTGTCTACGGATTATAATGTTTCTAGTCAGTTTGATGGCTGATGTCGTAGCTGGCCAGAAATACAAACCTTCGTTGGCCATCTTTACAAGCCATCTTTTTTCTGGAGAAAAAAAGGACCACCCGGCACTATTTAACACATTACTTCGGGGTGGCCCCCCTCTCTTCGGCTTAAAGTCTCTTCATTCTTGACTCTTCACCATCCGAATCCTTCATTCAATAGCCTCAAAATCCCTACGTCCCCCCTGTGGGAGGATCGGCGAAGGCTTTTTTGTTATTCATTCTTCATCGCCATCTTCATCTTTTTCATTGTCTTCCTCCTCCTCTTCATCTGCCCCTACGTCTGAAGACCAGCTTGACACGCTTCTGTCCTTAGGGTTAGATTCTTGGTCCGCCTCCTGGCCATGCGGTCCCCCCACTGCGCTCATCTTCCTACCGAGAACTTCCTGCACATATGCGCAATCCTGCGCCAGTTTGCGCTGCTCGGCAACATTTTGCTGACGGCTGCCTCTGGTGTGAGTATACCAACTTCCTGGGACCACACCATACGAAAGGAAGGTCTGCTCGACATCATCCCAGACAGCATCGCCATATGGGCATCCAGGGCTCTGTGCTCTGTCCATCCTCCACAGGTAGACCATAAAGAGGCCATGCCCAGACAAAAACTGCATCACAGAATAATCTACTTCCCCATGGTTCCTTTTACACCAAGCTCTACGATCAGGGATAAGGCGTCTGGTCCAACTCCCTCAGTGGCCAGCCGCCCATAGGGTTTGCCACTTCTCCTCTCCTCTTCTCTCATGGCCGCCTGACGAATGGTTTCGTCTAGTCTGTTGTAAAGCGCTCTTCTCTCCAAGATCAAGAGGTGGATTGGGATTACGCCTGCACTTACAAATAGTGCCTCCCCTGATACCGTCCAGTAGGCGTGGGTCATAACCTTCAAGATTACTGGCCTTCAAGGGATCGATTCTACAACTCATTTGCAACAAAAATTGCCTGAAGGGCGTGTGTCGCCGTTTCATCAATTTCCTAACATAAGACTAAATTAGTGAATATTAGGTGTCTATTATTAACCACGTTGAGGAGCCCATCAGAAGGTAAATTTGACTTTAAAGTAGAAATTTTTCTAAAAATCTGAAATTTTGGTCAGGGGTCCGATCATGGATTTAGTTGGTCCTCGAAACATTTCAACCCGATCGGACCAACTTTGGGTGGGGTAAGAGTCAAAATGTGTATTTCGAAAAATGGATTTTTGAGATTTCCTACATACTAGGTGTGTGGGGTATCATTTTCCACTAAATTCTGGACGCTGAATCCAATGAGACGGATCCCGGTACGATTGGTGCCTTCTGGATGAGGCTATGGGTCAAGATGGGTGCTTATTTACCCATTTCGAATGTCTGTTTCCGAGATCTCTGGTACCAAGGCGTGTTGGTTATCATTTTCTACTAAATTTTGAACCCTGAATCGATTGGAATGGGTCCCGGACCCGCCACACTCTTTGTTTCCCTCATTTTCCTCATGTTAATGAAATCAGTCTCCCTGCGCCTGGTTCGTGGAATAACTAACCCGTGTGTAAGAATTTGCAGCGTATTTAGACACTTTTTTAGTACATCAATCGTCTCTACTGTATTCATTTCTTCACAAAATGTAACAAAATATTAATCTACGAAGTGTGAAATGGAATCCTGTAATTGATTCACAGGATGTTCAACTTGAAGAGACAAATGGCCGAATTGGGCCACAACGCCGACATTGTAGTTGGGATTGACACTATATCACCCCATCACATAGGGAAACTGCCCTCTGATGTGATAGTGGACGTTGGCGACGCCTGGGAACAACTGGGCAAAAGGAACGGGCACATTTTCATCTTCGATAAGTAAGGTGGATGAAGGAGGTACTCTCAGCAAGCGAATTACACGTTGCACGATGATGACACAAAACTGAGCTGAGCGCAGAATTTGGTTTCAGATGTGGGAAATTCGCCTATGAAGTCATCACGCCGTGGTCGAAACAGAACCACCCTTATACGGCAATGGCTACTCTGTCGGCTCTGTACGACGATCCCTGCGGGGCTTGTAACTCAACTGCTGAGGTATATTTCCCAGTTAATGATAGTGTAAGCCTCTCTCGAATTAAAATCTGTTTGAATTTACTATAATTTAATTCGGGTTTCTTCGGAGAATTTTGAATGCACCTAGCAAGAGGTTACACAATGTAAGTCCAAGACTTACGACTGAGCGTTAATTAGGGATACCAAGGATGAGCATAAAATACATTGATACAAAATGAATTATAATTGAAAACAAGGACACGTTGCAAAGGAGAATATGCCTCAACCTAGGCTAGAATTGATACAAGACAAAGTAATTCGACAAAGTAAATTAGACAACATGTGGAGCATAAAATACAATTAATACATGATACATGAAATTATGATATACATGAAATACAATTAATGAACAAGCGCAATGATACCGGCTGACGAAAACGGCGTTGACGTTGAAGGGAAAACTGGAGGGGGCATGCTGTCCCGAAGGTACACAGTGAGGCTTAATTAACTTGAGTCCTTTATCATCTCATGGGGAACACAATATCACAGCTTCGGTCAACTTCAGCACGGTAGCAGAGTTCACTTCAGAGCAAGCACAGAACAAAGCCAGGATGGACTGAGTGAGATGCACTTGCACGACAGGGTTACAAAAATATATATGACTCCGACATGTCGGGAGCCTCGGCAACGAGCCGCCGCTTGGGCGCCTCGGCGACGAGTGCGCGCTGGAGCTCTCTCCAAATGCGACGTCAGGGCAGGAGCTGCGCGCGCATCCTGGCGCATGCTCCCTCCCTTCTGGCTTTCTGGAGGCAGCAAGCCTGGGGGCTTACAATAGATAGATAGAAAACGTGTTTATTTGAATTGAACAACAATAACAAATTCGCATTTGCATTAATGCACAGTATGGCAATGGGCCATGCCCGTCTGCCAGAGGATGCACTAACCTATTGACCATATTGGCATTTGCCAGTTAATGAAATTAACAGGGATCAAGTACTGTCCAATTCGAAAGTTCGGACGAGCAAGTACATGCAACTCTGCAAATTCATTCAGAATGCCTTATTATTTGGAAACTCCGATAATATTCATTTTTCCAAAATATTCATTTTGGTTGGTTATTCCTTGAATAATCAACCTATATTTTCGTGCAGAAGGATAACCTCTTCCATCAAATTTTTTTCTAGACGTAATGTCTAGAACACAAAAAAACTCGAAAACCCCCATTCGAAATAGGTAGGTGGAGTTAATTGAATGCATTCAAAATGAAAAAAATTGCGCTGTACAAACTAGAGATGTGTAGTTCGCGAACAAATTAGTTCAAAAAACGAACTGCTCCAGAGCGTGAACTATTCACATCAGTCGGTCGTTCAGGCGAACTACAGTTCAGTTCGGCTTGGCTTGGTACTGGGTCATGGAATAAGTAATACTTATTCCATGGTACTGGGTAAAATTAAAATTTCGTTGCTATACGTACTACGCAAACGCATACATACATAGTTCACCTTCCTTATAGTTCCTTTGGTCCTAATTGATTTGTATGTCTGAACTAATCTGAACTATTCTGGCGTTCGTCACCAGTAAAATAGTCACTAGGCGTTCAAAATCAAAATAGTTTGTCCATTCGGTTGAGAAGTTGTGAAAATAGTTCACCATGCTGTGATTCATGGCATTCTCAATACATAAATAATATTAAACAATTTAAATAATTTTTCGTTAGTGAGGAATCATGATTCTTATTCTCTCAATTCCTATCAAACAGTCCCAGTTTAGATGACCTGTTTGTTTCTTATAAACTTAATATAGCTATTTTGACTTGTTAACAAGTTTCATTATAAACTTATCTTTAGTTTAAATAATAACTGGAAGTTATTTCGACTTGTTAACATGATCTGGTCTAGAGGTGCAACAATGCAGTGCATAAAAGCTAAACTGCTAAATGTAGTCAACCACGCATTAATTTTAAAATGTGAACTAGATAGTTCAATTGAACTAGTTCCTTAATCTAGTTCACTTTAGCGAACGAACTAAGAAGAGATAGTTCCGTTCAATGAACTACTTTGCCCATCTCTAGTACAAACTGCCTTCGTCTAACAGGAACTGTCGTCAATCTGTTGCAGATTATCCAAGAATTTCACGAGGCAGCAGCCGTTCTGGAATCGGAACTGGAATCAGAAGTACCGATAATTCCGTTCAAGATCGTCATACAAGAGAATCATCAACATATCGTCAATGGGAAAAGCGTCAGTTACGATGTAATTGAATTGATACCGACTGATCCGAGTTTTCATGGGCATGGCAATAGCGGAGGGAAAGTCTCTTCGAATGCGACCGAAAGTAAGATTTCAAATCTCGAGTTATTTAAGTTAATCAAATTAGCTTGTCGAATGGAACTATTCTGATGACTCTCCTGAGTGGGTCGTACGTCTACAACCATCACCAAAGCTGCCGCAAAATATATTTCCATCATCAGGGCTCCGAAAGGAGAAAGTCAGCTGATCAGAGCTATCCCCCGATTACTTCAATCAGAAATACCCCGTAATACAACGAACAGGCCTCAAGTTAGATCTACGATTCACAACATAGAGACTAAATCTTCAAATATCACAGAAAATCGAATTTAAAAAAGCCTGCAAATTGTTACACACGGGTTGGTTATTCCTCGAATGGTGGAAACAGTGGGTGTGGCGGGTCCCGGACCCATTCCAATCGATTCAGGACCCAAAATTTAGTGGAAAATTATACCCCACACGCCTAGGTACCAGAAATCCCGAAAACACTTATTCGAAATGGATAATATATACCCAATTTGACCCATAACTTCTTCCAGTGGGTGCCAATCGTTCTAAGACCCATTTCATTGGATTCAGCGTCCACAATTTAGGGGAAAATGATACCCTACTCACCTAGAACGCCCAAAATCTCGAAAAATCCATTTTTTAATAAACACATTTTGACCCCTAACCCCCTAAATTTGGTCCGATCAGGCTGAAAAGTTTGCGAGGACCAACTAAAGCCAGGAACAAACCCCTTACCTAAATTTCAGATTTTTAGAAAATTTTCTCACAATTTTGCTCAGAATACACATTTGCTATCTGGTAGACACGTTTACTTGGAAACCTTCCAGGTTTAGAAAGGACAACTTTCAAAATTGCCCTTTACAGCACTACCAGTTTACGTAAATGACTTGCATATGCTCCCTTCCAAACAACGATGCCACATTGCAGAACTTACTGCACAAGGGATGTATACACCCCCTTCATTCTATCCAACGACAATACGTACTGATTTCACATGATAAAACAGATATGTAAGTACTATGCAGTTTCGAATACAAAATGGATTTTCGAGATTTTGGGCGATCTAGGCGAGTGGGTATTATTTTCCACTAAATTTTGGACGCTGAATCCAATGAAACGGGTCCCATAACGATTGGCACCCACTGGAAGAAGTTATGGGTCAAAATGGGTATATATTACCCATTTTGAATATGTGTTCTTGAGATTTCTGGTGCCTTGGCGTGTGGGGTATCATTTTCCACTAAATTTTGGATCCTGAATCGATTAGAATGGGTCTGGGACCCACCACACCCACTGTTTCCCCCATTTTCCCCATGTTGAAGAAATGAGCCTCCATGCGTCTGGTCAGAGGAATAACCAACCCGTTTGTAAGAATTTGCAGCATTTTTGACTAGGGCCCTTAATGATGAAAGTTTATTTTACCCAAACTTTTGATTCCACCGTGAGCCATGTTACTGACTTGAGTAGAACAAATAAAACGAAAGCCTTCCGTTATAATTTGCCTCACAAAATTAAATCATCTACAATATCCCATTCACAACAGCTGACGTCACAGAAAGAACCACAGAAATCCCCACCACGCCGAGCGTCTCTACTGAAGACTACAATGAAGAAGTGGACAATACACGGCAACACAAAATGCCAGCAAACGCAGAAGAAATTGAAAAATTACGCAAACATTACGAACCTCTCATGAAATGGATGTCTTGCGCAAGGGAAATTATGGCGATAAACAAGTCAAATTGAACAGCAATATAATTTATTCAATAAAAATGCCTAATTAGGACAAAATTTAAAGACCTCGCACTCCGCGCAAGAGACATAGTAGTATAGTCGACAGACAATTTCTAACTTTTTAGAAATTTCATGTACAAGAATGCAACATTTCAACATTCTACATACTATTGTAAGAGTTTGTTTTTGATTCGATATATGAAATCACAAAGACAGCGACAATGACAATGCTATTTTGTTATTGAGAAATAATATTGCTTTGGCGCATGCGCAGTATCGGCCGTGACGATTTTTTGTTACATTCTACAAACTTTTAGTCTGATATCGCTGGATTTTGACGCATGCGCAGTTTCCACCGTGACGATTTTTGTTACATTTTACTCTTTTTGCCTCGCTTATCGTAGTCTGTCGACTACAAACACTACTCGAACTATTATTATTCTAACGAATCAACAAAATCAAAGTAGGTATGTATATAACCATGCATTTTACCTCGAACGTGTTTTCAATAGATTAACATTGTCTAAGCACATTTCTTGTACCAAATAAAATACAATTTTCAAGTACTTATCACCAATTTATAATTTATTTCAAAAACATCCATTTTGGGGTGGTTATTCCTTGAATAATCAACCTATATTATTATACAAAAAGTCACTCTCTCCTATTCAGCGCAAAATTGTATAATCAATTATATATAATACCATATTTATAATTGATTATTTATATTTAAAATTTATCTGGCCGTTTCAAGGTGTCTAGATCAAAACAAGCAAATGTCCGTCCGCCAGTAGAAAATGTTCTTAAAATTTTAAATTTGGGTCAGGGGTTCGTTCCTGGCTTTAGTCGGTCCTGTACTTCGAAAAATGGATTTTCGAGATTTTCGGCGATCTCGGCATGTAGGGTATCATTTTCGACTAAATTTTGGGCGCTGAATCCAATGAGATGGGTCTCGGAACGATTGGAGCCCACCGGAAGAGGTTATAGGTCAAAAATGGGTATCTATTCATCAATTGGAACGGTCCGAGACACGTCACACTGTATTCCATATTTTTCCCATGTTCAACACTTTCGGCAATTTAGACGTGTGAGGTATCATTTTCCCCCAATTTTTTGACGCTGAAACCATTGGAATGAGTCTCCATGCCTCCTGGTCTGAGGAATAACCAACACCATGAAAGAATCTGTAGCGTTTATAATGGTAATTGTGGTTTTAGAGATTTTCCGACTCATTTTCATTAGGTTGGGGATTATCAGGTTCTACGCAGAATTACGCCCATAACACCTCCAAATGTCAGGTCATAAACGGACCTGTTCCATGCAGCGCAACATAGAAGCAAGATTGGAAAGTGATCTTGAGTATCACGAGAATGAGAGTTCATTTTAACTGCAAATTCTCATCATCTTTCCCCCATTTAGCAAAATCCATAGGCAGTTTTCTTCCGTCAACCAGCTCGTATTTAATTAATTTGATAAGAAGTCACGTTGATTTATTTCATATTCTTAAAACAGGTAAAATGTTTTGAATTTCACTAGTAATTATGATTTGTACGATGATCCAACCTAATTCACTTCAAACACAGCCTTCGAGGATTGCAGAAATTAGATACATATTTACTAGTGAGCAACAATATTAGGAAAAAACTAATTATGTAGGTTTGTGATGCGCGCGATAGGCACCGCAACCACAATAAAACATTTTTCTTACAAGACTTCATATAAAAAAAATGTTGATCAATAATAAAAATATGGGCTGCAGCAGCGAAATCAGCTTACGTGACTGACTGAAGTGTTCAACGAGTCAAATATCATTGTCATCACTTGAAGAAGCGCCGCTTTCTTCTTCTTTTAGGTCGCCATTTTGGGTCCTGTAGAAAATAGCCACAACGCAGGATGTAGGAACTACAAAAATATATTTGAAGATGCCATTTTGGTTGGTTATTCTAGGAAGTTTTGTTGTTAATTGAATTAAATATAGACAAAATATTTAATAATTCCAATTTGGGTCTAACTTATTCTCAAAAAGAGACAGGATATGGAGGAAAATAACAAAGTATTTTGAACTTGGTATCTTTAAAAGGCAATATGAATCACTTTTTAATTAATCATTATGAATCTATAGATTTGTTCATTCTATCATTCAAATAACCAACTTCAGAGATATCTCGAAAATAAGCATTCCCATTCCAGCTTGATCCACCTAGAATAGTAAACTATCGTGGAATAATTTGTTGCGTTTCCATTTTTCATGGCTCCTCTGACCAGAATTGCAGTATTCCGTTGTGAAAAAATTGATGAAATATATCTTGTGTAGGTTCCTGGTTATTCCTTGAGTTCATGCAAAAAGTCAATACCTCCGATTTGGCCCAAACAATTTTCCTGGGCGTTTCAAGGTGTCTAGATCAAAATCACAGGGGTTGATTATTCTATGCACCAGGCGCATGGAGACTCATTCCAATCGATTTAGCGTCCTGGTTTAGTGGAAAATGATACCCCACACGCCTAGGTACCTGAAATCTCGAAAAACCACATTCGATATCGATACACAGATACCCATTTTGACCCAAAACCTCTTCCGGTGGGCGCCAATTGTTTTGAGACCCGTTTCATTGGATTCAGCATCCTAAATTTAGTCGAAAATAATACCCAACACGCCTTGATCGCCAAAAGTCTCGAAAATTCATTTTCCAAAAAACACATTTTGGCCTTTATTCCTATTTTCTACAACCAAAATTGGCGTGGACGGCAGGACGGACATTTGCTTATTTTGATTCAGACACCATGAAACGCCCAGAAAAATTTTTTGGGCCGAATCGGAGAAATTCAAGGAATAACTAACCAATTGGCAAATGCCCGTCCCCCGTCCACGCCGATTTTGGAAATTTGGGTCAGGGACCCGTTTCTGGCTCTAATTGGTCCTCGAAACTTTTCAGCCCGATCGGACGAAATTCGGAAGGGAGCAAGGGTAAAAATGTCTAATTCGAAAAATGGATTTTCGAGAATTTCTTGGATTTAGGCGCGTTTTCCACTAAATTTTAGACGCTGAATTCAGTGCGACGCGTCCCGGAACGATTAGCGCCCACCGGAAAATGTCATGGGTCAGAATGGGTATCCATCGACCTATTTTGAATGTGTGTTTTGAGATTTCTGGTACCTAGGCGAGTGAGGCATCATCTTCCTCCAAATTTCAGACGCTGAATCGATTGAAATGAGTCTCCATACGCCTGGTCCGAGGAATAACCAACTCCTGTGAAAGAATATGCAACGTTTTTGAATATATGACATGAAAGGCGAGAAAACTTACTCAGAGCCATCTGTAAGAGAGACATTGGAGAGCATTGTGTTCACAGCATTGAGCTCCTCTTCCAGCACAATCAGAGCGGCGCGTTCTAATTCAACGAGCTCGAAATCGACGTCGTCCTTGTTCAACGGAACCTGTTCAGAATGGAGAGTGTTATGAGGTTTTGATGCTATGATTTTTGGGTACTTCTGCTAATGATTCTATGCAGGGGCGTATATTGAAGGGTAGCGCATGAGTGGCGGCCTTACTCTTTCGGAGTTCTGTAATTTGTAATCTGCAGTACTCTGATATATCTGTTGTATCTGTAATACTGTAATTTAATTACAGAATTAATAAATGCAGGTTTGAGCAATTTGCTCCTAAACTCATCTTCAGGTAGCCCAACCTAATTACCTCGAAATTTTGAAAAGTTTGATGTTGTACTGCTCAACTATGTACGTACAGAACGTGGAACTCAGGTTCTTCCAAACTTCTAAGGGTCCATCAAAATCATTTCAAAGGCGATTAGAAATCACGAATCGCCCTTACCGCTTCCAACTGTCGAGCCAAAGACGTGATTTTCTGGTCAGACACTTTCTGCAACCACACGCAGTAGTCAGTGATGTACAGTTGGTTCAGAAGGTATCTGGGCTCATTCGAATTGAAAACCCTGTGCGTGTCAATCAGACATTTCAGAATTTGTCTCCGTCCTGTCAACCAAATATCGCAATTTAAATCAATCAACCAAAGTTATTCCAATATCCGAAGAGATTGGCATGAGCAGAACTCTAGGAACCAACCGAGTTTCAGGATCTTGACTGTGTCATCGAGGACTTTCACGCTCAAATCGAAATGCCGGTAAAGAGGAAAGACCAAAGACCTCCGGACGCATGCAACTTTTACTTCATCCACACTGTTGAAAGCCTGCAATCAATAAAACGTTTTCAAACATTTAGAAGAAAAAAAATCAAAATAGATCTGTAGAGTCTATTTTTTGTTGTGTTATCAATAGAGCTAATAAATTATTTTAACCTAACCATCACAGGAGCCATGCATGGTACTCCTACAGCCACCATGGAGGTACTGCTGGGCCTGCTCCCTACAGATATCTTCATCAAGGGAGAGGCTGCAATGGCCTCCCTGAAGCTGAAATGGAATGGAACTTGGCGGGAATCAACCCATCGGGGCCATACTACAATTCTGAGAAAGATAAATACACCACTACAAGATATAGTGGCTGATGTCATGCCCAGAACTCCCTCCAAACACCACCAATATAAGTCGTCCATGACTTCAGCGGGGCGAAAGGTCATACAGTGCTGTCCCAGTGACCTGATCTGGTACACTGATGAGTCCAGAATGGAAACAGGGACAGGTGCTGGGGTGTATGGAGCCAAACCTAGGTGGCAATACTCCACACCACTGGGGAAATACACCTCCGTTTTCCAGGCCGAAATTCTGGCAATCAATGCATCTGCCCTGGAAAGTCTGAGGAGAGGACATACTAATGCACACCTCCGCATTCTCTCCGACAGCCAGGCGTCGATTAAAGCACTCACAGCATCCAACATCTCATCAAAGGTGGTGAAGGACTGTGAAGAGACTCTCTGTGCTAGCCCTGCAGCTCGCAATGCAGTGTCCCTTGAGTGGGTGGATGGCCACAGTGGCGTTGAGGGCTATGAAAAAGCCAATGAGCTGGCCAGGAGGAACTCCAAAACCCCCTTTGTGGCCCCAGAGCCGGCTGTAGGTTTGCCCAAAAGCTCCTTCAGAGGTGCCATCAAGGAGTGGACGTACAAGAAACACACCGACAGATGGCGGAATATTGAGGGACATGCCCACAGTGAGCGTATGGTGGCAAAACCCCATCCATCACTCACCAAGGACCTACTCAGACTTAAACGCGGCGACCTAAGACCGATAGTTGGCCTACTAACCGGCTTCGCTCCTCTGCGTTTTCATCTGAACCGCATAGGGGTAACACAGCCAACAACTCTATGCAGATTCTGTGAGGAAGCAGACGAAACTGCAACTCACATAATCTTTGAGTGCCCAGCACTCACATCCCGCAGATACACCCTCTTTGGGACACAAAGCCCAATGAGAACCGTACCCTGCAATAAGTTAGTCCACAACCTGACAACCCTCATCAGGGGACTAGGGCTGTTTGTGGACTAAAAGAATGGGACACCTAAGAGAAGCACAACAAGCCACCAGACTTCCGCGCTTGGGGCCCCTTATATCCCCTCCTCTAGGTGTCTGTTACAATCTACCATTATTTTATATAACTTTTTAACGCATCTATACATTACGGGCCCTATTCTCCTACAGCACGACATAGAGAATGAAAAACGTTCTTGACGTCACAAGAGCGTGTAATTCTTACGTTGCAACAAGCAGCAAAGTCCCAAAGTATCGATGTCAATCGGTTACGATCCGATATTTTTTGAGCAGTACCAATTATCTACCGATATTCACACCTTAAATTACAAAAATAAAAGCATCGATCTAATGTTAGATATTTTTCTTGGAGTATAAAAGAAGAAACGCTGCAAATTCTTTCACAGGGGCAATTCCTCGTATAAGGAGCATAGAGACTAAATTAAATCGATTCAGCACCCAAAATTTAATGGTCCTAGGTACCAAAAAACTCGAAAACTTTCGAAGTACATAGACACCCATGTTTACCCGAAATTTCTTCCGGTGAGCACCAATCGTTAATAACCAGATATCAGTCAAAATGGGGCTATTACCCATTTTGAATATGTGTTTTCGAGATTTCTGGTACCTATGCGTGTGGGATATCATTTTCCACTAAATTTTGGGCGCTGAATCGTCTCCGTACTGCTGGTCCGAGGAATAACCAAATTTGAAGCGTTTTCATTTGCACTCGAATTTGACAACGAAAATTTGGTTTGATTGTCAAAAAACCTGTTTTTTCTGGCTTAACCTTGGGTTTAAGCTGTCGGCGGTTCCTTCGGATGTCGTCTCCACACTCGATAACCCGATCACCTACCTCGCTTAATCGACGATAAACAAATACCAAATTATCCTGATGAACCTCAGCTCACCTGAAACCACGATAGAGTCGAACTGAGTTTGTTGATGGTCCAACCAGACTCAACGGTATTTTCTCCAGTAAACGTCCGGTAGTTGTAAGCGTAGGCGAAGATGATGTCAGCAAGAGACAGCAACGCAGTTCTGCTTTCGAGGGGATCTAGGAGGTAATCGCGGTTTCCCAGGTCTTTTAAATACTCGGACTCTTCAGCAGTCAATTTTACTGTAATGGAGGAGGTAGGATGTGCCGTTAGCGAAAACTAAATCAAAGTAGCTCGCAATTCATTGAGAATTTCCCAACGTGGTAACATGCGCTTACTTTCGTCCTCGTTCGGGTTCAGAAGGTCCCAAGGTGCTTTAAAATCTATGATGGTCCTGATCTCAGACGGTTCCATGAAATCAGCCAAGTAGTGCTCGTCGGAAAATTTGGATTGCTCTTCTTCCCGCCGCAGTACGCCTCTGTCAGCAATAGGAGTCTTTTCGACGTCGGCCAGGTCCAGGATCTCGTGGAATTCTTCCTAAGACCCACAAAACGAACACTTTTTCCAAGAAGGGACTACGCTATTGAGGATTATTTCCATCTTTTGCAAACTTACACGTAACGCTTCTCCATTTCCGACGGTTTTATTGGCGAATCCGTAACCCGGCGTGAGCGTATCAGTGACAGGTTTTTGTTGTGAAAGCCAAAACTGTTCGTCGAATTCTTCGTCACTTTCAGGGCTTGAAGGACGTTCTGCAATAGTTGATAACAAATTGAATTAAGGCCATTTCACCAACTCCAACAACGCCGATATTCAAATGTTCACTCCGGGAAAGGTAACGTGAGTCACTTTGGCGCATATTCTGAGTTCGGATGTGCCCCTCCCTCATGGGGTGGCACTACCCCATTAGACTCCTTGACATTTCCCACCAGTTAGTCAACCACCAAACGCCATTGTGGACTGTCATCTGGTGGATCATTGAGAGCAGGTATACATGGTGAGCCAAAAAGACGCATACATTACCCTTACATTTTGTGATTAACTTTGACTCATTGTTACCTTTTCTTATATGAAATGTCTGAGTCAATGTGTCTCAAGGGGGGTCCGTTCATAGCCCTAGTTGGTCCTCAAAACCTTTCAACCCGATCAGACCTAATTTGGGAGGGGTGGGGGTCAAAATGTGTACTTCAATAAATGGATTTTTGAGATTTTTGCAATCTAGGTCTGTGGGGTATTATTTTCCACTAAATTCTGGACGCTGAATCCAATGAAAAGGGCTCCAGAACGATTGGCACCTACTGGAAGAGGTTATGGGTCAAATTGGATATCTATTACCCATTTTGAATGTGTGTTTTCGAGATTTCTGGTACCTAGGCGTGTGGGTCATGATTTTTCACTAATTTTTGGACGCTGAATCTAATGAGCCGGGTCACGGAACGATTGGTGCCCTCTGGAAGAAGTTATGGGTCGAAATGGGTGCCCATTTACCCGTTTCGAATGTCTGTTTTCGAGATGTCTGGTACCTAGGCGTGTGGGGTATCATTTTCCACTAAATTTTGGACCCTTAATCGATTGGAATAGGTCTGGGAACCGCCTCACCCACTGCTTCCCCCATTTTCCCCATGTCAATGAAATGAATCTCCATGCGCCTGGTCCGAGGAATAACCAACCCGCGTGTAAGAATTTCCAAAAGCGTTTTCTCCATTTACCCCAATCAATTTGGCTCACACGTTACCATCCACTGACTAACGAGTCACGTTACTTGTCCCGGGTTTAAGGTAGGTAATCCTAACAGCAGCCCATGACTCAACAGAAAACCTCTGATTCACCTCGTAATTCTTACCATCATCTAGCACTTCGATTTTGGCACGAGCTTGATACTTTTTGTGAGCAAAGAGAAATTTCCCAATTAGGTCGAGATCTTCGAAATCTTGTCCTTGAACAACCTTTTCTAGCCTGAATGTGAACGTTCCCGAATCAACGTCGTAACTACCAGATTCATTTTCACTTTCTTGGACGCGACCAGGGAGTTTCAACCTGAAAAAGGATGACATGTAAAGCTATAAAGCATGTAATAAAAGAAGCTATAATTATTTCCAAAATAGTGATACAACGCATTACATTCATAGCTAGTTCCCTATCTCGCTGTGTCCATCCGTTCGAGACACAAATTCATGTAAGTAAATAATACCTGAGGTAGTAAGGAGGAGAAGAGAAAAATACATTGAAATCATCGGCAACAAGTTCAGTCCTGGCAATGTTGGCCAAGGGAGCGTTGATAATCAGCACGATGAGGCTGTCAGTTTGTTTTAATTCAAAATTCGGAGTTAACATGATATAGTGAATACCATGTAGTTCACGACGAACCTAAACCGTTAAGTACTAAACTACTAATTCAAATTACATAAAAGAGAACAGGAGGAAGGCGAAATTTCAAAGGATAAACAAGGACATCGCGTTTTGCATCACGGCGTAATCTCATTCTTTCAAGATAATGTGGTCGAAAACCTCACCTTCTTCCTCTTGTCATGCTGCAAACACATCGAAATCATAATCGATCAATCGATTTTTCCCTAAAAAAAATTTTTTTTTAAGAAAAAACGAAAATTGAAATGAAACAAATCTATATTTGATATGATCTGAAAACTGAGATTGAAAGAATATAAATATTAAAATAAAATGGCCCTTTAAACAAATCGGAACGGATGCTTAATTAGTACATACAATTAAACGGACATTTGTATAAAGCCTCTCTCTGCAACCTCGCTGTCTGGTGCTCTCAGAACAGCCTTGCTCTGAACCCTTCGAAGTGAGCATTGACGCTTACCAGAGGGCGTTCTTCACTTTGCCACCCCTATGAAATCGACGGGGTGATCTTGGCGCGCCCAGATGTTATCTGCGATCTTGGGGTGTTGATTGACCCATCCTTGTCGTTCTGCCCTCACGTGGACGCCATAGTGGGTCGTGCACTGCGGGCCCTTGGCCGACTGAAGAGGACCACCCGGAACTTTACTGATCCACAATCCTTAGTGTTCCTCTACGGCACTCTGGTGAAACCCATCCTGGAGTACTGTTCCGTGGTCTGGTCCCCATTCTACGCTGTACACAGGGATCAACTGGAGCGAGTCCAGCTGCGCTTCCTGCGTTACTTGGCCTATAAGGCTGGTGTCAGGATAGTCAACCACGATTACGAACCAGTGATGCGTGAATATGGAATTCGGTCTCTTGAAGAGCGCCGCGTTGCGTCTGACATCAACTTCCTTCACCGGATTCTTCATGGCCGTGTCTCCAGTCCAGCCCTGCTCTCTGGAGTCGGCATCTCGGTGCCAGCATACCCGACTCGTGCCCGCATGCTCTTTGGCGTCCCATTTGCGAGCCGGAACTACCTGCTTCGTCGCCCCCTGTCCCGGATCGTGAGGGAGGTAAATTTGTTCCTGGATGACAACCCCGACTATGACTTTTTCACTGGTACTTCACGACAGCTCAAAGTTTTATTATCCAGCCCAGCCCACGGTTGATTCCTCTACAATCATGTATGATGGACTTGTTCATAATGTCAATAATGAATTTAAATCTCGTAGAAAATGTGACTGATGTAACTCCATAAATTGGCCATAGCCGTATTGCAAATAAATAAATAAATAAAATGTCAGAACGGCACACCTGAGATCTCTTTCTATAGATATTAGATAATCTCTATTCATTGTCCACACCACTAGGTTTGTTCTATGCAGAGCAGGGCTGCCATCCATGATAAGAGACCACATGGAAGACATGTAGTTGCTTCCTCGACACTCCCCTTCAACCACTTCTCCGAGTACTGGACAAAACTCAGATGTCCACTTTCATGGGCATGACACAGCATATGACACTGCTACTCCTGAATTTTTGCGCTGCCACGTCTTCATAGATCTGCACTGTTGCAGCACCATGTCTTCTCTGCTCATACACTGCACGAAAACCCGTTCTTTGCTCAAGTGTCAACTGGGCTAGACCAGCCCCAATTTTTGTCAAGATCAATATATCCCGACATATTTTATGTACACTGAGTGTTTTATAAATGATTCTTGATAGATTCACGAAACTGATGGGTGATTGAGGTTGATTGAGCAGCTGATTGACTTTAGGCCTTGTTGGCCCACGTGATCTCCTCCATCCCCTTATAATCGCGACCAACTCTCCCCTTTGATATGCTTTCACCCCTATTTAGTACTGTAATGGATAAAGGGTGATTTAGGTGTACACCTTGAGGGTGCCTGGGTTGGTCAGCCCTTGAAATGTTACTCTATGTAAAATTTATGACTTATAGAAAAAGCGCCTGGGTTGGACAGCTCCAAGGGTGCCTGGGTTGGTCAGCCCTTGAGATGTTGTTCTATGCCAAATATTGGCGCCCTCAGGATGAGGTTACGAGTCAAAATGGGTATCTATCTACCCATTTCGAATGTCTGTTTTCGAGATCTCTGGTACCTAGGCGTGTGGGGTATCATTTTCCACTAAATTTTGGACCCTGAATCGATTGGAATGAGTCCGGGACCCGCCACACCCGCTGTTTCCATTTTCCCCATGTTGCAGAATTTGCAGCGTTTTCATTATAGAAGTAGAAATAATAACCCAATTTATGCTATCTTGCCAACTGGCGGACACAGTAAAACCCAACATTTCTCCTGTCTGAGTCGACAGCTTCTTCGATTCTGAATTGTGTGGCCGGCTAAGGTGTTGATAAACTTTCCTTAAAATAATCCAAAGTTTTTTTTTTTTTTTTTTTTTTTTACTGCATGACTGCACATTAACCACCATTAGTGGTTTTGAAAAAAAAAACTAAATTAGGCGAATGTCGGGATCTTATCCTACAAAAACTAGCATTTTTTCGTATTTTTCCAAAGTAAAAACTTAGAAATCCTGACTTCCTTATTCCATTATCCATTATTTCTCTCCAATTTTGAAACACCAACACTGTCACACATGCAACACTGGCTATCTATCTATCCTCTTCTCTTTTTTGATGTTGGTTGGTTGTGTTTCTTCGTTCACAATTCCTGCGTTTAGAGGTATCTCGAAATTGTATCGATCAACAAGTAATCGAGTATGATAACATTCGATATTATTCTTGATGAATATTGACTCAATATTATACTCTATGAAGAGGAAATTGTTTTGATCATGTAATCACAACACTTGGAAAGGAAATAGTACTCATTGTATATCAATTAAATATCCATCAGACGACATAATATTTTTAAAAATCGATTATTGCAATCGGTTTGGTAATCGATTTATATTTCGATTTTTTGAGTTACGGGTTGGGGTTATGGTAGAGCGTCTTGTCCGTTGTCCTTGTGTTGTGGGAATAAGCGTTTACATTATTATTATTTAATTATTAAATTAAATTTGAAGTTACATTAGAATTCCTCGTCATGAAGTTGGTCAAGTAAGTCGTGCTCTATTTATCAAGAACTTTATCGAAATTTAGTTAGTGAATTGTTCGAGAGTTGATGCTTATTTCTGCGGGAGTCACCCCCCGAGTAACGCGGTGCGGATGCATCTGGCGAAAAGTTTTTCAGAAAATATTTTATTGTATTTGTTTTACGCTGGCTTTGATTGTGTTTTTATGTCGAACAATTGACCAAAAACTACGAATAAATGACGTCTGAAGTAGGAATTGGTGTGGGTGAGTTTGCCAGCGGCAGCGGCTCCCTACACGAGAAGTACCCGGTATTTACCTATAATGAAGTAAATCTACTATGAGTAATCAAGTATACGTGAAATTTACGTTATATATACGAATACGAAACGTACAAGATTGAAGATACCACTGAAATTCCCAGTTTTGCTAGAGCCTATAGGAAAAAGTAGTCTGGATCTCTAGCTTCTAATGAAGCTCAGAAACGTTTTCGTTTAATATACTTGAATGGAAAGTCAAGTTTAGAGTTAAAAGATGAGCAGTTTATTGCAAAAGGTGATTTTTGAATCTATTGTTTCAGATTTCTGATGAAATTGAGTCACGAGACTGTGACAATTGAGTTGAAGAATGGCACTCAAGTTCATGGCACCATAACAGGTAAAGTACAGTTTGTTTGTTGGTTTTCCACTTCAAACGAAAGTACGAGGGCTATCCAGAAAGTAGATTACGTTTTGGAATTAAAAAATGAACAAAGTATAGGAAACAAATTTTATTATGTACAGAGGAAAGCCACACTCAAATACTACTTATTGACATGGTCACCATTCAAATTGAGGCATTTATCGTGGCGATGTACGAGCTTGGAAATTCCTTCGTCGAAAAATTCAGCCGCCTGCGCCTTCAACCACTTTGTTACCTCTTCTTGCAGCTGTGCGGTCACCTTGTGTGCATCACTGCATTGAATGCAATTTCGTTTCACAGTTCACGTGTTTCACCCATGTTTCGTCACCAGTAACGGTGCGATCGAGTAAAGAGTCTCCATAATTATGGTAAGCGTCTAAAAAGTTCAACGCTGCAGTCATACGCTGATTTTGTGGTCCTCTGTCATGTTTTTGGGAATCCATCTTGCACAAAACTTGTGGCAACCAAGCTTTTCGGTGATGATTTCGTGCAGCAAACTTCGCGAAATTTGTGGAAAACTCAGAAAAAGTTCCGTTTGATTGGATACTCCGAAGATGGTGGTTTTTCACTCGCCAATAAAACTGACGGAGGATACGGTGGTCCACACCAAACAGGCAGCTAGGTACCTGGGAGTGATCCTAGACACAAAAATCACCTTCTGGGAACACATCAGGACAGCCGCAGACAATGTATCGCGCATGGCGGCAGCACTCAGCAGGCTAATGATGAACGTTAAGGGCCCGCGACCATGCAAGAGAAAGCTACTCATGTCAGTGACGAATTCAGTCATGTTGTATGGAGCAGAGACATGGGCAGGCGCACTGTCTGTCGCACACTACCGGAAGCGACTAATGGCGGTACAACGGCGAGGAGCGCTAAGGATAGTTAGTGCATACAGAACGGTATCGGAGCCAGCTGTCCTTGTACTGGCTGGGGTCATCCCAATACATCTACTGGCTGCAGAAAGAAAGCGGATTTATGATAGAAGAACGGAACCCAGGAAGGCAATAGTGATCAAGGTAGAACGGGAAAGGACACTGAACGACTGGCAGACCATCTGGGACAATGAATCGAGGGGTCGATGGACTGCGAGTCTAGTACCAGAAGTGAGAGGCTGGCTGGAGAGGCCACACGGCGAGATAAGCTACTACCTCACGCAATTCCTCACAGGACATGGCCTTTTCTATCAATACCTACACCGGATCGGACTCGCACAGAGGGTGCTTGCACTGCTCAGACACGGAGGACAGCGTGAAACATACCGTGCGATGGCGTCTAAAACGAGAACAGCTGTGGTCAGAAATAGGCCTGAACACACCATCTCCGGAAGAGTTAGTGAAACGAATGCTATCAAGCAAACAAGCATGGGAAAAGAACGGCAGATTATATATAGTCTCTCCTCAGAAGAAAAAACGAGGAAGAAAGAGCCCGGCAACAAGCCACCAGACAACTGAGACTTGCCCCAGGTCCAACCCAAAGTCATGTGATAAATAGTACCAGGTTGGGCCTAATTGCAAATTGGTCTGATATTGTATTTTAAGATTAATTTGCAGGTGTACCGGCAAAGCCCTTATGTTGTGTCTTTCTATTATACAAACTACTTTGATATCACCTTATTACTGCACGCAGCTCGCGGGATTTTCAATTACCGCGGACATTTCAAACTATCACAGTATCTGGACCATGGAATAAGTTTTCCATACGCATTCCATGATCTGAACAGAGCACAGCACAGACCTCTCTAACTGAGTTGCACAACGCTCTGACCCCAAAATGGCCACGCTAGCCCCGCCCCTAGCGGACACTGACGAAAACGTAATCTACTTTCTGGATAGCCCTCGTATGTAATGATAATTGGGCCTCCAGTTCCCAATACATTTTTTCTTGAATGTGATTTTGTCCATATCAACTAGTTAACCTCAAGAATAATTTGGTCCTGCTAGTCCTATTTCCGTCACACGTTCATTGATCGAATGTTCTTGGTATAAATCGGTTTTGTGTCCATTAGGAGTCGACGTTGCTATGAATACGCATTTGAAAGCGGTCAAAATGACGATCAAGAACCGAGAGCCGACCCAATTGGACACGCTGAGTATCCGCGGTAACAACATTCGCTACTACATTCTGCCTGACTCACTTCCTTTAGAGACTTTGCTCATCGACGACACGCCGAAATCCAAGGGCAAGAAGAAGGAAGCCACGCGAGGCAGCGGTAAGTTTAGCGCATTTGGTGATTTTATTGGCGTAGGGGAACGTGGGGCAGTTGTGACCATTTTCAACTAATCCTTCTATTGAAAGTAGGGAATGAATTTTTTGGAACAGAAAAAAACTCGCCAAAAACCAGGACATTTTCGCTCATAGAATCAAACTATAATCCCCTTTTCTGACTTTGGTTAGTTATTCCTTGAATAATCAACCTATGTTTTCATGCAAAAGGTCAACCGTCTCCGATTCGGCTCAACAATTTTTCCTGGACGTTTCATGGTGTCTAGATGAAAAAAGTTGTGACGACCTATCACATCTAGGAATTTTAATTGTAACTACTCTCCAAGTATGATTTTCCAGGAATGAAGGCTTGCTGAATCCCCCAGCTGCCTACTCTTTGACGTCCTTGTTTCTTACTAATTACCACTGTCCTTTGCAATGAAACTGAGTAACTAGTACGAAAGAATGTTGATCCATACACAACAAGTGGGGTTTATACCCTAGATGTAGAACAAATAGGAATAGATCTCTTTTCATAGCGTAGTCGTTCACTTCTAGTACCGTTTTCCAAATTCAAAAAAATGAACATTATCAATAGCAAACATACCTGAAAATTATGAGGGATCATTTTGTTGGTAAATGTCACGAGTTGGGAGTCACCCAATTGTTCCATTGCCCATCACAAGTGTTGAATGTCAACAGTATCAAAACTAAAACTGCTGCAAATTATTACACACGGGTTGGTTATTCCTCGAATGGGGGAAACAGTGGGTGTGGCGGGTCCCAGACCCATTCCAATCGATTCAGGGTCCAAAATTTAGTGGAAAATGATACCCCACACGCCTAGGCACCAGAAATCTTGACACATACAAAATGGGTGGATACATACCCATTTTGACCCATAACTTCTTCCGGTAGGTGCCAATCGTTCTAGGACCCATTTCATTGGAATCAGCGTTCAAAATTTGGTGAAAAATGATACCCCACACACCTAGGTACCAGAAACCTTGAAAACACATTAATCAAAATGGGTAATAGATACCCATTTTGACCCATATCTTCTTCCGGTAGGTGCCAATCGTTCTGGGACCCATTTAATTGGATTCAGCGTCCGAAATTCAGTGAAAAATGATACCCCACTCGCTTAGATCGCCCAAAATCTCGAAATCCATTTTTCAAAAAACACTTCTTGAACCAAATTTGGTCCGATCGCTGAAAAGTTTCGAGGACCGACCTAGGCCGGGAACAGACCCCTGACCCAAATTTCAGATTTTTAGAAAATTTTCTACTGCCAAAAACGGCGTACGGTGGACGGACATTGATCTTATTTGATGTAGACACCATGAAACGTCCAGAAAAAATTTTTGAGCCGAATCGGAGAGGTTGACCTTTTGCATGAAAAGTCAAATGTCCGTCCGCCGTCCGGGCCTTTTTCTCTTGTAGACAATTTTCTAAAAATCTGAAATTTGGGTCAGGGGTCTGTTCCCGGCCTGGGACGGTCCTCGAAACTTTTCAGCCCGATTGGACCAAATTTGAGAGGTGTAGGAGTCAAATAACATACATGTAGGGAAGATAACTGTTTTAAACAATAATTGCAGCATCACAACGTTCCCACCAAATTGTGCTGGTTGAAATGCTTAACGAACCTCCCTGCATACGCATTGAATTACCGTTACTATACGATATTTTATCCTAAATCAAACCTCACATATCGCCATAATTCATCGTTTTTCTTATTTTCAGGCGGAGGAGCGCCCCGAGGACGAGGACGTGGACGCGGAAGAGGTGGCCGTGGCCGCAGCCGTGGCAGAGGTCGCCGATAATAATTTTTTTAGTTTATTTCACTTTTATTTCATCATTTCGTCATATTTTTGTAAAACGGTTGGGCGCGACTTATGAATCTATGACTGATGGAATAATTTCACAAATACGGTGACTTTTGTGTATAACTGAAGCCTTTCATTCATTTTAAATCAAATCAATAACGAAAATGTGAGAATTACTTAGGCGGAATATATTCTGTCTGTATTATTCATTTTTCTTATTGGTAAGATCAAGGATTGACCGTGACCCTAAATTAAATTAAATCTTCTCTGTTACGGCGCCCAAGCCAGTAACCACTTCCCAATTTCTACAATCGAGAAAATGAGGTGGATTTTTTTTTTTTTTTTTTAATTAAAGTCTTGAACTTTTATTTGATCCTATTCAGAGAATTTCGTCGAGTTTTGAGAGGTGTGAATAAACTTTTTTTTTACCATTGTTGTGTTCTTTCTTCGTATTCAATGGTACTTTCCTGAAACCGTGTTGCATAGGGGAGAGGTCCCCGGCCTCCTCCAATGCTGGCTGCAGTAGCTGTTGGAGTAGCTTCTCGTATACCTTCCCTGCTGCGTCTAGCACAGTGGCCTCCATGAGGATGGGCTTTGGGGGTCGCCTTTACCTTTGTCCAGGAGGGCAAGTTGGGCTCGCTTCCAACGCTTGCTAAAAACTCCTGCTGTGAGGCAGGTGTTATACATTCTTAGCAAAAGATCTGGACAGGTCTCAGCAACAACTTTGAGAACTTCCGCTGGCACGTCGTCTGGTCCTGGGGCCTTTTTATTTTTCAATTCTCTGACCGCCTTTCTGAGTTCTTCTTCTGAGAATAAGGGGAAGTCAGCAATCTGGCTGAATATCCTTTCGGCCCGTACAGGATACTGCGAGAAGGAAATATTTTGGAAATGTAACAAGTGCAACGAAAGGAAAGGCATTGCCGGAAGGGATACCAGACAGCTGAGTTAGAAGCCTCTGTTGTTTTCCTTACTTGGTTGGTTTGAAGGAGTACGGTGTTTTGTGTGGTGTACAGGTGTTTTCCATACTTACGGATATATAACCTTTAGGTAAAAAACCTCTGCACATAAGAGTCAAACATACCTGATTCGATATATCGAATAGGCTTTCAATGCTGCTTCAACAACTGGTAACACGAAAGTACCTATTCAATTTTTTTCTGGTTGTTTATTCCTCAAATAATCAGTTTTCATGCTCAAGGCCATGGGGCGTCGACTGGCTCTAATGGGCTCTAACATTTTTTTCTGGACGTTTCATGGATTTCTAGAACAAATCAGACGAGTCGGATATTCCTTGGATCAGGAACATGGGGGGAAAACAGGGAGTGTGGCGTGACGAGGACTCGTTCCATTCGATTCAGCGTCCACAATTTAGTGGAAAATGTTCCCCCTACCACCGAAGTACCAGCAATCTTGAAAACATTTTTTGAAATGGGTAGATGGATAGGTACCCATTTTGACCCATTACCTCTTCCGGTGGGCACCATTCGTTCCATTCCCAATTTCTTGATTTACTCGAAAGAACAAAGAATCCCGGTTATAAATCAAAATTCTGTACAGGAACAGAGAAACACTGAACGAAGGGGGCCTGATTGACTGCTTCACGGAAAATGTTCCGCTCATGTTTTGGTTTATTATTTTGATTTAACATTTAACCGCATAGATATTTCATACGAAGACCCCGGAGGTAATAAAACGCTGCAATTCTTTCACAGGTTGGTTATTTCTCGGACCAACAGCATGGAGGATCATTCAAATCGATTCATCGTCCAAAATTTAGTGGAAAATGATACCCCACACGCCTAGGTACCTGAAATCTCAAGAACCCACATTCGAAATGGGTAGATATGTACTCATTTTGACCCATTACCTCTTCTGGTGGGCACCAATCGTTCCGCGACCCATTTCAATGGATTAAGCGTCCGAAATTTATTGGAAAATGATACCTCACACGCCTTGATCGCTAAAAATCTCGAAAATTCATTTTTCGAAGTACTACACATTTTGGCTTCTACCTAAAAAGCATGGAGGAACAACTAAAACCAAAAACGGGTCCTTGACAAAAATTTCAGATTTTGGTTGGTTATTCCTTGAATAATCAACCTATGATTTTATGCAAAATGTCAACCTCTCCGATTCAGCCCAAAAAAAATTTTCTGGACGTTTCAAGGTGTCTAGATTGCCGTTCGGGATTCTTTTGATAGTAGACAATTTTCTAAAAATTTTAAATTTGGGTCAGGGGTCTGTTTCCGGCTTAAGTCGGTCCTCGGATCTTTTCAGCCCGATTGGACCAAATTTTGGAGGGGTAGGAGTCAAAATGTGTATTTCGAAAAATGGATTTTCGAGATTTTTGGCAATCTAGGCGTGTAGGGTATCATTTTCCACTAAATTTTGGACGTTGAATCCAATTAAATGAATCCCGAAACGATTGGCGCCGTCTGGATGAGGTGATGGGTCAAAATGGGTACTTATTTACCCATTGTGTAAGTGTGTTTTCATGATTTCTGGTACCTAGACGTGTGGGGTATAATTTTACACTAAATTTTGGACGTTGAATCCAATGTAATGGGTCCCAGAGCGTTTGGCGCCCATTGGAAGGGGTTTATGGGTCAAAATGGGTAGAGTTAGGTGGGGTAATTGGGAACAAAATCTACAGTTTTTGGAATTTTGGGGTGTAGCATTGTCACTGTGACGATGAAAAGTAATTTGCAAACTTTTCTTCGCCAAATTCTCGTTTAATTACATCTAATTCCACTTTCCCAGCCGTCCAAGGAAGAAACAACTGATTTTGAGGCGTTTTTTTCCATGTTCCCAATTACCCCAGAAATTCCCAATTACCCCGTTCAGTTGGGGGTAATTGGGAATCGCTATATTTCTGTCTGTGAGTTCTTTTTGAGGCGGGACCCTCGCAAACTTTGGTTTTTGCAACTCGCCTTTTTATTGAGCATTCCAACGCCCTGTTCCCAATTACCCCACTATATGTTCCCAATAACCCCGCAATGCGTTCTCAATTACCCCAAGCGTTGTTCAAATTTAGCCCGTGAGGTAAACTGGCCATAATGACTCTGTCACCAAAATTTGAACAAAAAGTTGGAAATCATTCACACTTAATAAAAAATATTTATTTAGAAGTGTGTGGAAAAAGGAACTAATGTTGCACAAGGAAAACGTAGCATATGTAGAACTAATTTCAAAGGAACGAAATCATCAATTTAGAATTAAAATAGACACATAATCTGGCTTTCTTGACATGCTTCTCTTCACTCTTCTTGTTGGAGTTTTTTTTCTTAGTCGTTTTCCTTTCCTCTGCTTCTTTGAGTCTTTTCAGTACGTCTTCAGAAGTTGAAACTTCGCCGTAGGTATGGTGCTTTAGCCGAGTCCCTCCTTTTTTTGGGCTTCCTGTTGAGGTTGAGGCTGATGTATTCCTGGAGATACTCATCGAAAATATGTCAATCAAGTCCACAACTTTAGGCGGTGAGCTTTCACTAGCTTCAGGTTTTTTCTTCATACTCAAATCCAAAACGACAGCGTCGTCACATTCAATCGTTGCAAAAATTTCCCCAGTGAAATATGGGATGTCATGAGGATTTTCTGATTCATCATTCATTGGACGCGGTGGGCCAATGAGCTGCCTTGTTTCTCCATCTATATTTCTTTGCCGTTTCTTAAAGCGCTTTAAGTCTTCAGGATCGAATAGGTCTCCAGGAATTTTGTCCTGATCAAGAGAGAAGATTCCAGTAGAGACGAATCCACTTATTATGTTTTTGTCTGAAATGGATTTCCAAACTTTTCCCAGGAGCTCAGCAAACTCTTTTTTTTTTTTTTTCAACCGACACGTAGTCAACAAGCGCTCTATCCCATGTCTGCTTGAGAGGGCCAAACACAGTTTTGTTCAATGGCTGAAGGCGATCAGTCAAATGGCTAGGGCATCAGAAACACGGCTCAGGTGGAGCCTCCTTTTTCACGTAGTTTCGCGGCATCTCCTCGATGCAGCTGCAAATACATTCACGAAAATACATTATTATTATGTCAAAAACATTTAATTTCAAGATAGGACGATAAAAAAATGATACGAAATTCTGTTCCCATTTACCCCTGAGGTAAAAATCTCAGGGGTAATTGGGAACGCAACCATACTGAGCTGTGCTGCGATTTTTTGTCCAAAATCACATCATATATTGTCAATTGATTCAATTAGCTATAATTATTGGTACCAAATGATTCTCACCTTCGAAATCTGGAGTTGCCAGGAGCTCTCAACTTGTCGAATGACGCTTCGGTTTCCAAACAAAATTCTAGGATGTTATCAGCCTTATTACAAAGCTGGCAGCTCACCTCCAATAATGGCAGGAACACCTTGAATCACTCAGAAGGGATGCTGACCTTCGGGCTTCACAGCTTTTTGGTTCTCCAAACCCCCCCACGAGCACTAACGTCGCTCGTTCCCATTTACCCCAGATTCCCAATTACCCCACCTGACCCACTTCGAATGTGTGTTTTCGAGATTTCTGGTACCTAGGCGTGTGTGGTATCATTTTCCACTAAATTTTGACGCTGAATCGATTGGAATTGGTCCGGGAACCACCTCACCTACTGTTTCCATTTTCCCCATGTTGAAGAAATGAGTCTCCATGCGCCTGGTCCGAGGAATAACCAACCCGTGTGAGAAAATTTACAGCGTTTTTAGAATAATATCTACTACGAAAGTCGGCGGACGGATATTTGTCTTTTTGGATCTAGACACATTCCCCCCACACGCCCAGAAATAAATTTTATGCCAAATTGGAGAGATTGACTTTTTGCATGAAAACATTGGTTGGTTATTCGAAAACCACTTTTGATATAAGTAGGTGTGTACCAATTTTTGACCTCTATGCACCTTCAGGGAGCACCAATTGGTTCGGTGCCCCTCTCAATGCGTTCCAGCGTTCCCCCCATCTTTTGTGGAACAGGTGACAACAAGAAAACTCAAAAACAACGTGACCATGAATAGTTTTTATTCGCTCGATACGTCCATCCATGTACAAAACAAGTCTATCGCTGCACGGTGGTCCCAATGATGAAATTGACGCAATTGAAATCGGCAGGGTAACTGCATTTTGTTCTTTTGAACGCAATTCCACCACTGGGGCAAGTCACAGGCCTATCACGAAGCGCGAACAGAAGGACCTACACCTGAAATACTTATTTCAATATAACGTGGGTACGTTCAAACTTTATCTGATTGAAATGATTTCTACTTAGGGTGTGGGACGCCTTTTTTACTGCTCCATACTTGTTTTATCGGGCCCATGGTTTTTGTAAGATTGATATCACTCAATAAATTATCGATTTTTCACAACCCAGAATAAATTATTAAACAAGCTTAATTAGAAGAGTGAGCGGAAACTTTAAAATGACAACAGAAGCCTCTTCGGCTGTAGAACCCGATTAGGAGAAAGTAGAGGAGAATTTCGGCACACACCCCTTGTATAGTACATCTGAAGTGATAAATTACAAGTACATTTCACTTGATGAAATCATGTAGGACGAATCACCTATTTTACAGCCTAATGCACACGTTAGTTCACCTGGCTACTTATACAAGAACAAAACAAAAAGTAGCATTCAAGTCCTTCAACGGGCATTTAATTACATTACGAAGGAAAAAAGTAAAGAAAATGAAAATACATGGCAAGATGTCGTATTACAATAATACTCTGTCGATCGTGACAATTTTGAGCGCACATCTGAATTACTCAACACCGTTGAGTCAAAATTCAGAGATGCGCATGGCAACTGAGGGAGAGACCTGATGGAGAACTATCGTCAACAGTCGACTCGCCTCAAAAAAAACTTTGAATCTCGTGCAAAACGTCCATTTTATAATCACTTCAGTGAAACGCAGGAACTCTCGATACCGGAATTGCGATAATAAAGCTATTGAAAATAGTTTTGTCAAAACTAAATCCTAGCCAAACAAAATATATAACAATGTTGCAGCTGAAGAAGCGCTAAAGAAATTTATAAGAATAAAGACACTTAATTTTAATTTTATACATTTAAAAAGATAAAGAAACCGTAATACAGAAATTACACCGTTTAAAATGCAATTATTTCACAATATTATACAACCCTCTGGGGAAACAAAGTTAAGTACGATCCTAAGTCTCAAAGAACAGTAGTAAAATTGTATCAAAAAGAGCGCAAAATTTGAATCACGAGCTGTTTTACCGAGGAGGTCCCCACCCTTAATCTTTTGATTGGGTGGTCATAAGCAAAACTTGATTACGTTTAATTTATTTTAGTCGGCAGAGTACGATTAGCGAGGCTAAAAGAATACAATGAAACAAAAATTGTTATGGTCGAACTGTGCTTGCGCCAAATTCTTTTATTTATTATGTTGTGTCGTTACGAGCTAACTTCAAATAGGTATCTGTACATGTCTGAGAAAATTTAACTTGTGTAAAAAATTAAAATTAAAAAACAGGCTCGATACAATTTTTACGCTCTTTCTGGGATACCAAGGTACAGATTTTGAGCAAAAATGCATTACAATATTTTGAATCAGATCAACAACGATGTAGCGTGAATGTCACATCAAGTGAAAACTACTCTATGGCCTGGGAGATGTGAGAATGGACTTTGGTCACTGCGGCGGATTTGGGTCCCCTCCGCCGTCAGCACGCCCCTTCGTGTAGAGGAGGGGGAGCTCCGTTCAATAAGGGCGGAGGAAGAGGCGAGGCAATTTAGGACTCCGACGTGCCAATGCCCGGCAGAGGCCTCGGTCATTCGATTATCGTACCGTTCCGGTTTCGGTAGAGCCCACCTTTCACGAACCGACCCGTTCTCCGTGCCCCGATCTCGCTGTCTCCCTGTCCCGCAGCAGGTTTCGGTATAGCCCACCTTTCACGAACTGACCCGTGCCCCAATCTCGCTGTCTCCCTGTCCGGCAGCCGGTTTCGGTATAGCCCACCTTTCACGAACCGATCCGTGCCCCGATCTCGCTGTCTCCCTGTCCCGCAGCCGGTTTCGGTATAGCCCACCTTTCACGAACCGACCCGTTCTCCGTGCGCCCAATCTCACTGTCTCCCTGTCCGGCAGCCGGTTCTGATATAGCCCACCTTTCACAAACCGACCCGTGCTGCAATCTCGCTGTTTCCCTGTCCGGCAGCCGGTTCCGGTATAGCCCACCTTTCACGAACCGACCCGTTCACCCTGGCTCCCTGTCCGGCAGGGCGTCGCCTTTACACGACCCGACGCCCGACCTGGTGTGTTGCTGCCGTCCTGCAGAGGCCGAGCTCCGTCTGAATTGTGTCTCTCCCTTATCAAAACGTTTGTTTGAATTTAAATGGCCCCTAATTTGTCCAAACCGCAAGCTATAGGTATTTACGCAAACAACCGAGGAAAAAGACGAAAACGTGGGCCAAACAGCTGTACTTGCAAAGGCCTATGTTCAGTCATGTTAAACTATTAGGCGCGTTGGTCATCAACAATCTCCAGAATTCCTTGCGTGTCGAGTCATGCCCTCGGTTGCGAGACATCTGTCTCCAAGCATGGATTCATACGGGGAAGATCAACAGAGACGAATCTCCTGACGCTCCAGCAATACATCCTCAGAGCGTTTGAGTCCGGCAATCGGGTGGATTGTGTCTACACCGATTTTTCAAAATGTTTCGACAAGGTACCTCACAATATGTTGAATGTTGGATCATCCATACGCAGATAGTTCTTGAAGCCACTGAGGTATTCATCTCTGAACTCTTGAAAGAGGGGGGGGGGGGGGGGGGTGAAAATTTTCCAATAATTTTTGCAGATACCGTGGTTGTCAGCCCTTTTAACATACTAACCAGCGAAATTCGTATTTTTCAACCACATGCCACGAAATTTAAGCAACAGTCCTTATAGCATAGTAGCTCACAATCTATCCGCAGTACCAGCACATTCTCACAGCTCACTAGTTCCTTTGATAGCTACTAGAACTTTTGATTTGAGATAAATAACTATAATATTTCTTCTACATGTCTAGCAGGTCTGTCTAGATGTACCTGCATCAAGTGAAGTAAATTGGTCTCTGAGTTGGATAGCTAAAGTATGGTTAATTGACCTACCTACAACCTTTTTCGCCACTGATGGACCCTAAAAATTTTAAATACATACATTTTTAATCATCGATAAATTTGTAGTTACACAGTTGACAGTTATTTTAAACAACAAATGAGGTTTATTGCTTGAGAGGAAGAATGTGTTGTAGAGGCACACTGATTTAACGCTATTGGAAGGGGGATTCATACATGCCAAATGAATTTTCAGTTCCTGATGGGGGACGTGGGTTTGATGCGTCAACAGGAAGTTTTTAAATAATGTTCATGATGTACGTAATAGGTAATTAACGACTTCACTTCAACAGTTAACGGAAAACTCATGCACCAACACCGTAGACTAGAGCTACCAGATGTGAATTGTAATGAGAGCATGCAATGCCCATTTGGAACGTTTTCCGCAATAAAAACAATAATCTGATTAACAGAAACTAAAAAAACAGAACATTGCTCAACAAAATGCTTCAAATTAGATACTAGTTACTAATTTCTAGGAAGAAACGTAAGGATAAAGAGTATCCTGCGGTATAATAACTAGACTCTGCAGACACAACACTAAGTAAAGATCTTCGCTAATCGGAATTCAACAGTATAGGTGATTTCAGGTTTTGAATATTGCAAAGAAATCCACCAGAACCGCAACGGCTGTGGTAATCTCAATGGTTGTGCAAATTTCAACAACTGCCCAAGACAGCAGCAAGGACAATTCGGTGTTCAGTTAGAGAGGGTGGGATCGTCAAACGTCCAACGTTGGCGCCTAAGACGTGTTGGACACTTTGGGTTTGGAAACTCTTCTGATGAGCTTTCGGAAAGACGAGGTCCATTTGGTGGCTCGCGTGAAGGATTTGGTCGGCGTTAGTGTTGCTGGGTCGCAAATTTCCGAGGAGAAGCCCGAGTCTGAGCTGAAGGCGTGTGGCGCAGTGCTGGCTTCAGAGATGACAGTGGGAGCGTAGCGGGTGTCTCCTTCGCAATCGCTGTCAGACGAACCTGTCGACAAAACAAGGAAGTTTGTTGAGGATGCTTTACTTTTCATTATTTAAATCCCGGACTCACTCTAACCGATTCAGCGTCCAACATTTGGAAAGGGGCTAATCGCGGAGTTTAAAAGCGTATCATTGAATAAAAAATGGATTTTATAGATTAAAAAACGCCGGTAATTCCTCGAACCAGGAGCATGGAGACTGATTTAAACCTCGGACCAGCCACATGAAGATTCATTTCTTCAACATTGGGAAAATGGGGGAAACCCATTTGCGGGTCCGGGACCCATTCCAATCGATTCAGGGTCCAAAATTTAGTGGAAAATTATACCCCACACGCCTAGATATCAGAAATCTGGAAAACACATTCGAAATAGGTACCCATTTTGACCCACAGCCTCATCCAGAGGGCACCAATCGTTCTGGGGCCCGTCTCATTGGTTTCAGCGTCCAAAAGTTAGTGAAAAATCACAACCCACACGCTTAGGTACCAGAAATCTCGAAAACCCACATACAAAATGAGTAATAGATAGCCACCCCCCAACCCCTGAAGAACGGACCCCTGACCAAAGTTTCAGATTTTTAGAAACATTTCAATTACCAAAGTCGGCGTGGACGGCGGACGGATAATTGCTAATTTTGATCTGGACACCTTGAAACGTCCAGAAAAAAATTTTGGGCCGAATTGGAGAGATTGACTTTTTGCATGAAAACTGCTAAGGACGTTCACCCACCACTCCCAGAATTAACTTCAAAAAATTAAAAAAAATCCTTAAATGAGGAAATGTGGGAGATGGTTTTGGGGTTTTCTGAGGTTAATGAATGTAGTGTTTATTTTTTTAATTGCTTGCAAAAATATATAAATTCATGCTCGAGAAAAAAAAATAAAAATTCAAAAAGCACAGCCTTGAAGCCTTGGATCACTTCACTCAGATTACTGCGCCTACTTTCACAAACATCAGAAAAAATTTAAAATACTGATAAGATTGTGTGAGGAGAATCACTATAAACTTAGGCTAGATAGTGTAGTAAGAGACAGTAGAAAAACATGGAGCTTGATGAATGAAATAGTGATGAAATCCAAGGATTAAAGTATTGAAATAATTACAAAATTGGCAGTGGGTAATAAGATAGTTGATGCCGCTGAGGACCCCAGAAAGTTTGGCAATATTTTTTGTGAATTTTTTCAAGTGCCTTCTACCGGGTCCGATCGGGTTGAAAGCTCCCCAATCTACAAACACTTTTTGTTTCCTAGAAAGTTCAGAGCAGTATGAATGTGTAGAGTGAAATAAAGAGTCAAGGTTTGCAGAGTTTTTGCAACTACTCAGGTTCTGTTCCAAGAAACTCTCACACTCATATGAAGAGTCAATACTGTGGGTTTCAAATGAACATTCGTCCATTTTTTTTGTATTGTACGCAATGACGGCCAAATAGTTGAGTACTTTCAAATTATCATTCAGGAAATAATTAGTAAAGATTCATAAAGCTGCCAAATTGATACACCACTGATATCTCTTCAGTGGGACTGCGTGTTTTTCCACAGAAAACACCAAATTTTGCAAGTAAAATCAAGAGTCATCCTCTTCCCCGCAGAATTCAATCGGGTTGGACCACGCTCAAATCTCATGTGTGTCTTCCCATAGATACCGTGTCACATATTCAAACTATACAAACTTTCGTCGATGTACGTCATGTTTCAATGAAGACCAGGGGCCTATTCCTAGTAACTCTTCACTCCTCACTCTCCACTCTGCATGTGCAAACTCCCCACTCTACAGAAACTTTTCATTTCCTAGAAAGTGCAAAGCAGTATGAATATGTAGAGTGAAATGATGAGTCAAGGTTTGCAGAGTTTTTGTTGTTCTACTCAGGTTCTGTTCCAAGAAACTCTTTGCACTCATATGAAGAGTCAATACTGTGGGTTTCAAATGAACATTCGTCCATTCCGGTTGGACCACGCTCAAATCTCATGTGTCTTCTCATAGATATCATTCCTATCAGTGTCACATATTCAAACTATACAAACCTTCGTCGATGTACGACATGTTTCCACGAAGACCAGGTGACGACAAAGACAAGTGAGATAGTCGTAGCGACAATTCTGGAGTGGCTGGCGCCGACCTGCCTTCGTCTTCGCGGTCACCGTGTAGTTCGTCCATTTTGTGGTGGAAAAGCCTTTTCTTCTCCACACTGGTGTTGCCGTGAAAGCAAGACAGCAGTTGTTTTCCTCCTCTTCTGAAATCAAAATTTGGGATACGCGTGATTTTTGAACACCGCTACAATTTAATAATAATAATCATTGTTGCATTAAAGATATAAATCCATTACGATTGACTAGACCTTTTCGACACATATCACAGAGACTCACATTAAATTCTGGCAACTAACACCCTGATCGCTAGCTTCACTAAGGTAATAGTACAGACGATTCGCAACGTTCCGCTCACTTGTCCTCAATATTATTTTAAACTGTTCTTCAAATGAATGAGGCAGCTCCAGGACAGGGAGGATTTCAGACGTGGGCTTGAAAGCATGGGGCATTGAAGGATAAAGTGATGCTCCGAGTCGTCCAAGCCCCAATTACAGATGGGACACACTGCTGGCACAAAGCTCACCTCGACACAAGTATCCGAGGAGCATGCTTGCTCAGCACCCGCAACTGGGCCAAGGGACGTGAGATGGACGCTGGCCAGTCATGGAGCAGATAACTCTGTGGCTGAAGAGGAGCTTCTTGAAGTGCAGTTGGTCCGTATTCTGGGCAAGTCCGAGAAGATTTTGCCAGTTGCAAATCAACATTCCGCGAGACAAAAGTTAGGACATTCAAGATACTGTACAACACAGCGGTCAATCTCCATTCGCCCTGTAGCTGATGGCAACTCCATATCGAAGGCACGCAAGGCGTCCCCCAGCTGCCCAAACCAGTTGTATTTTGAGCCATTTCTTGGCAGGGAAAAAAGGCGCTCCATGCATATTCTTGTTAGGCGTAAATGGCGGGCATACTCATGACTCAGAGCAGCCGACGAATTGCATCCCTCAGCATAAGGGTGGCCATTGATAGAGCGCCTACCTCAGCACGGACCACCATATTGGGGGTAAAACCGCTACAATTTAGACAAAAACGCCATCCTGCCACCCCCTGCAGGAATTTCAGCGACCACGTGAACCCAATTTTATCTGTAAAGGTTCCTCTCTTCTCTACTGACATTGTCGAAGGTACTTAGTGGCCCTTTTTTATTAAAACCTCAAACAATGTGGAACAATTTTATCAATCCATATCACTTTCTCTGCAGCCAACGATGGCGTTCGTCAACTTCAGTTTGGAATTTTAAGAACGATTCAACTAGCGCCGAGGGCCAAAATCGCATCCAATAGTGCCAATTGCCGATTTCAAAAGACGATTAACCTCAGAGACCATTAATCTCCGTACATTTACTGTTTAAGATACAGAGAGGGGAGCTCTTGTTCATTTCTTCATCTTTCCGGAATTCGGGAGAAATGGCTTTTGCGCTGGAATTTTTTTTTTTTTCAAAAAACATTTAAATTGAAAAAAAGCTCAGGGCGGGAGTTGGAAAGTGAGATTTTCAAAGTTTGTGTCGTTTCTTTTATAAACAACTTTTATGAAGGATAAAGACAATTTAAATTAGTTGTATTTAGGTACAAGGCGTACATAGACTCGCCGTGTCTCCAACAATAATTAAATGCATTTTTTCTTTCTAAAATCAGCCAACCGTTTTGACGCTTGCCACCCTTGAAATTTCCGTCTTTGTTGGGTGTATAAATAATGCGTGTAAATATTGCTTATACAAAAGGCTCGTGCTCCTGTGTCACTAGTTGAGTTATGGAGGACCAATGAAATCATTGGCAGTTCCAGAGAGTGAGGAGAGGGGGTCGAATCAGCCTCAGTGATCATTGATATTTTCTATAATTTTTAATCAAATTTTGCTCAGTTTCTTTTGATTCAAACAGCGATAATTTAAAACCCCGTTTATTTGGTTTAACCGGCAATTACCTACTTTTAAAAAAAAATTATGTGGTGTTGGACTTCTATACAATGAATCTGAAGAAAACTAAGAGCCAAAAACGGCCCTCAAAAATGTTGAACGGGAGATAATAACAGTGTTTTTATTGATTCTGACGTCCACAAGAGGAATTATTGAGACTGATTCAACTATTCGGATTGATCTTTGGATTGATTTCAGTAACTAGAGTAGCTAGAGGTGCTAGAGTGCAATATGGCTGCACTGATCAAAATCCCGTACATCACAGGCCGTCTACAATATTGCTTTTACTTGAAATATTTTCATTCAACTCAATTCCTTGATTTACTGACCAATATTGCCAAGCACAATATTCCTTGGAGTTCGTGCCAAAATTTGTAGATATCGTAAAATAAAAAATTACAAACATATTGGGAGAAAAGCACGTGTTTCCTTGATAATTGACTTATATTTTCATGCAAAAAGTCAATATCTCCAATTTGCCTACTTTTTTTTTTTTTACGTTTCAAGGTGTCTAAAAAATGAATTTTCAAGATTTTTGGCGATCTAGACGTGTAGGATATTATTTTCGACTAAATTTCTGACGCTGAATCTAATGAGACGGGTCCCCAAACGATTGATACCCACTGGAAAGAGTTATGGATCAAAATGGGTATCTATCTACCCATTTCGAAGGTGAGGTTTCGATATTTTCGATACCCAGGCTTGTGGGGTATCCTTTTCCACCAAATTTTGAATGCTGAATCGATCGGAATGAATCCCGGTCACGTCACACCATTTTCCCCGTGTCCGATGTTTGCCCTTGATCCTGGTCCGAGGAATATCCAACCCCTGTGATTTAGTTATTGGGTAAATGTCGAAAAATCCTTGTACAGTTTGATTGTGAGGTATCAATACATACAAGGGGATAGATTGAGCTCAGTTTGAGAAAAATGAACACGAGAGGCTCGATTTCTTCCGCTCGAGTTTGAGAGGTTAGCCTCGTTGTAGATTAATTTACTCATATTCCCTTATTTCAATTTTTATAATTTTTCGTAATTTTTTATATCATTTATTTAATTTTTTAAGTTATGAAAAAGTACATATTATTCACGAAGACCTTGAAATACTTTGCTGAGGGAGATTAGAGGGGCTAGAATATTCATGTAAATAAAAACTCAACATATGTATCGGGCTGAAAGTTTAAGAGGACCAACTAGACCTGAAAACGGGTCCCTGACCAACATTTTTGAGCCGAATCGGAGTGATTGACTTCTTGCATGAAAACGTAGGTTGATTATTCAAAGAATAACCAACCAAAATGATAACTTTCCAACGGAGTGAGATAAAACAGCATCGTGTTCAGAAACTTTGCGTCTATCGGGATAAGCAAAAACTTCGGTATCGAAATCTGGAAAGTAAGATAATATTTCCTGTGGACGGTCATATATTATAGTGCTTGAGACCTAAAGGTGTTAATTGATTCCTGATAATATATAAAAATACATGCGAATTCTAGCCCTAGTGATTAGCTAGAATTGGGTGAAAATATTCAAGCAATGCCATTTTTCCCGTGAAACAATGAAAGCCAAGAATTCAAACCTTAATTTCCGAAATGCACGAGAAGAACTAGAAAGCAACAAGAAAATGTTAGATTCAAGGTCCATGCGAATTTTCAGGAGAAACAAGGAAGAATGGAATGTCGTACACTACATGCTTTGTACATAGCAAGTAATAATGGGGGAATAAAAAAAGTTCCATGAATCACAGCAGCTCACAGGATGATGGATGGCAGAGGTATGCAGCCTGCGTCACGAGGTTGGTTCACCAGGGATAATTCGTGAAGCAGGTCTCGTCTCATATAGATATTACTACCTACTCGTATACATACGATCGAAAATCATATCCACTCACGTTGTTTGGTAGTCGCCAAAGGTAGACCGCGTGTAGGAGCAAACAGAACATTTTCTTCGTCGGCAACTGGCAAGATGTTTCATCCCTTTCTTCAATTGACTGTTAAGTGTGGCGCTCTGTTTAGCGACGAGTTTGAGATCGCTCACCTACGAAAAAGAAAACATAAATTTAAAGGTCACGATAAAAGAAACCACTTATTCTTCATTGTGGACTAAACGGAGCGAAATTAGGAGCCTAATATAAATTTCTTGCATCCTCACAAATCCCGAAAGGGTCAAAGTGAACCTACCTTGGTGGAAAGTGAAGTAAGTATTATGGTAGTTTTCACCAAACATTCCAAAATATGCGGTAGGTACATAGCGAGGACTGAAAGTGCGCATGTGTGCTACACGTTTTCAGCAATTGAGCATTTATTAAGGGGTTATTTTTGCCCACTGCACTGATTAAGGTAGCAGAACAGTAAGAGATGTTGGCTCTAGAAGGCGCAATTTTTCCAGGCATGCGAGGCTGGGCAAGCTGCTGGCATTTTTCCAAATTACGAGAGGGTTACTAATGCATGTTATTAACTAACTATGCTGGAAGGTTTCAGGACCATTCTCCAGGTTACAAGAAGTAATTCCAATCACACCCGGCCAATACAAGGTACGTTTCCTGAAGTACTGTCTTTGTCTCTGAATCCTCTCTTGTCAAGCAAGTCAAACAGGCATTTGGCATAATCCCCCCGACTTTTTACCCATTTCTCACAATCTCCCCATTGAAAGTTGCACAATTTTTTAAATACCTCGTCGACATTGTGCATCATGTCCCCCAAATTTGTTTGCAAAGACACATACCTACCCCAAAAGGATTAACTTAAAATTTTGGACTCTTTTTCAGAGGCTTTTTTAGGGGCTTTATTCGTTATTCACAATTTAAGATTCATTAACACGCTGAGGTCCACAAGAAGGGAGATAGTGCATAGGTCAGGACTTGCATAAGGGAAATGTCAACAATCTCATTACCTCCCCACCATACCTTGGGGAGATAATGCCTGCTGCCCAGTCAAATTCACTTATAACCTTTCCAAATGATGGTGATGGTTCCTACCGAGTAGTGAAATCTCTCACAACGCATCCCAAGGAGTACCTAACACTTATCAAAATAACTTTGCTCCACTAGTGACCTCTTTTATGTTGCATCCCAGGACCAGCGAGTTCAAAAACTGTGTGCACCACAGGTGGGTTGACTAGGAGCAAGACCGCAAGAGCATTACCGTAACATTTCCTGGTTACCAGTTGATGGTCGGTCTGAACTATAATTTGGAAGTGACACCTTGGGAGATCTCGCCATGTTTCAGCAGGGAGCATGTTGATTTGTCTCATTCCCGTTCAAGCCTCGTCTGCTGAGAATGCCCTGATCTGATGGAACAGGTACTGCTCACCCTAATTGGCTAATACGTTGGCCCAAAATACCAATGCATACCGGCTAATGAGAGTCACTTGTAAATTCACAAGTTGACGAGGACCGAAGAGTGAAGCTGGAAAAAATGATCAAATTGAGATAAAACTCACCTCTTTTTCGAGGCCAGCCAAGTTCCTGGCGTAGCGCCTCCCGTGATGTTTCCCTTCGACGTCTCGTAGTGCGTCTTTCAGCCTTGCGTTCTGAAATTTAAATTTCCAAGATATTATAGAAACGCCGAAATTCACTGAATGCACACGTTGAATATGATCTCGCAGTCAAATCTGAAATCTCACTTCGCGTTCCAATGAGTCTTTTTCGGCGACAATTGCCGTTACTTGTTTGACGACGTCGTGTCTTGCGCGTTCAAGTCTCCTTCGCGTTGCCTCAGATTCTTCAGCTTGAAGTTTCAGCTGAAAATCAAAGAAGGAATGAAATTACAGGGACCTTGACTTATATTTGAACCTAGCCAAGATCAAAACGAGCTTCAGATAACTTGACAAGGTACAAACTGGTCACACCAAATTCAAAAAATAAAATAAATACATATTTTTTAGTAAAACCTTGAATACATACCTGGCGATAAGCTTCATTTTTTTCTCTTTCCAATTTATCCTTCCATTCAGCAAACTTCTCTTTTTCAGCTTTGATCTAAAAACCAAGAAAGGCAATGGGTGGACTTTAATATAGGAGATGTCTAATCTAATAACAGTTAAAACAACAAAAGGAAAGTTGAAGGAAATTTAATCAAAAACGAAATTGAAGCTGAATTGAAATTTAGCTATTCAAATTCCAACGGTAGGTTGCAGCGCAAGACATTTCCATCGTCTTGTCAACTGGGAAGCTCTTCATCAAGTGATACTTATCTTTACCAAAGCTCCGAAGCTAAATCTAGCGGTTCTGAACCGTATTTTGACCATACGTGAGGGGGATTTTAAACTCTCGGCCCGATTTCAGGGTAAAATTCACGGGGGTTGGTTATTTTTCGGACCAGGAGCATGAGGACTCACTCCAATCAATTCAGCGTCCAAAATTTAGAGGAAAATGATACCCTACACGCCTAGGTGCCATCTCAAAAACACATTCAAAATGGGCAGGTAGATAGGTGCCCATGTTGACCCATAACCTCTTCCGTGGGCTCCAATCGTTCCGGGGCCCGTCTCATTGGATTCAGCGTTCAAAATTTAGTGGGAAATTATACCCAAGATGGAGTACGGCTAAGGCACAAGATTGTTACATCAACCATAATGAGCGGAAGCGAGGTGACCATTGTTCAGATCCTATCCTTTGTCCAAGTTATTGGGCGAGCCACATCAGCCACCCAAGACAAGTAAAGTCCTTGGTTTTCACAATAAACTTCCTCGGAGTTTGTTGATAGTAAACAAGATCGCATGGTCTTAAATATTCTCTTCTTCATAATGGACCTGCCGGAGCGAGGTCAGTAAAAACAATCAGTTAGAAGAACATTTCCGCCCTTTGTTTCGTTCAAAGTCTACCGCTCCATTTCCGACGATTGTTGCAAATCAATTAAAGGATTTTCAAAAAAAAGTTTCGATCCAAATTGGGTGCCGCGAATTGTTTTAATGGAGTACATTACTAGCAGTTGGGTACCTACAGTAACCACGGGATGAAAGGTGCGATACACAGTCACCTGTGTACCGCTTAACAATGGTTAACAGATTAACCCTATTTCTTTCATTCCTTCATCTTTCATTCTTCTACTTCCTTGAGCCGCTGCTTCTTCATTTCCAGCTCCCTCTCCCGTATTGCCTTTGCCTCATCGTTTTCTTTCCTTACTATCTCTTCTTTCTCCTGCTGTTAATTTTCCACCTTTCGAGCTTGCAGCATCCAAATCTGCTCCACCATTTCCAGCTCTCGTTTCTCCCTCTTCACTTGTTCCAATTCGGCATTGATGTAATTCACCCAGTGCTCAACTTCTTCTCTCTCCTTTCCCAGCTTTTTTTCTTTCTTCTTTGTCAGTTTCAGGGAGATGTCAATATACAACTCGCGACTGAAACAATTCTTACATTTTATTTGAAAGAACATGAGCAAAGGCAAGCAGACAGAGCGCAATGACTACCAGAGAACGAACAATAAACTGATTAGAAAACGTGAAGAGATCTTCCATTAAATCAATTGTTGTCAGTAGGCTGGATCGATTGCTGCAAGCGGGAGATTGAAATGTGTACCGCCACATCACTCCCTCTCAATGACGACGTCGCAGAAGCGCACATTAGGGCGGACCAGACTGCCACTCCTGGTGAACTTCTGTGCCGAGGCAGGAGCTGGGTGTGATTCTGGCGATGGAACGTCATTGACAGCAGGAGGAATTGCTCCAGAGTCTCAACGAAAAGGCTGGTTTCAAACGATCTACTGAGACCACGATCTGCCGATCCTGCAGCTGATGTTTGAACGTCTTTGCAGAGCGCTCAAGGACTTTGTACGGGCCAGAATATGGTGGAGTAATAGGTGGCGTGACACGATCCACCGGAGAAATACGTGGGAGGATTCGGCTAGGTCCTTGTGTCGAAAACACGTGTTGGTGCTGGCACGGAATTTGGCTGGCTGGAGCTGAGACATGGCATCCGCAAAACGGCGAATAGCATCTTCTGTGATTGGCGGGCGACTGGAAGGAGCTAAGAACTCACCGGACAAGCAAAGAGGTTGGCCATACACAACCTTGGCGCAGGTGGAATTGACGTCTTCCCGCACTGTTGTCCTCAAAGCCAGAAGTACAGAAGGCAACACCAATGTCCACTTCACATCTCCATCCAAATGAGCCACAATTGCAGCTTTAAGCGACCTGTGCCAGCGCTCAACACATCCGTTGGCTTGTGGATGGTAACACCAATGCGAGGGATCCATTGAGTGTAAAAGACAGTGGCAACGGTCTCTGCAGTGATGATGATATGCCTCGGGTCAGCGGGAAGCGCGATTGATGGCTGTCATTAGCGCATGCCTGCTGAAGGCGGCAGAAGCCCTATTAGGTCCAGGTGTACCTGCTCAAAACGGCCAACAGGCGCAAAAGTCCCTGGAGTAGATAATGTGAGACGTTGGACCTTTGCACGCTGGCAAGGACAGCATGCCCGAGTCCACACAGCAATATCATGGGAAGTCAATATACAACTCGCGGATGCAACAATTCTTAAATTTTATTTTAAAAAACATGAGAAAGAGCAAACAGACAGCGCAATGACTACCGAAGAACAAACAATAAACTGATTAGAAAATGAGAAGAGATCTTCCATTAAATCGATTGTTGTCAGTAGGCTGGATCGATTGCTGCAAGCGGGAGATCCAAATGTGTACCGTCACATTTCCAAGGCCTTGCGTTCTTTTTCTACCTGCTCTTTCTCTTTTCTTATGGAAGTTTCTTCATCCTCTTTATCTCTTTTCTGCAGGCGCATCAGCCTTTCTTCTCAAGATTTCCTTCTATTTTCTCTGTACCTTGTCTCTCAAACTGGCTGTCAGAGACTGACATTGTAGCAGTTCTTTCAGTTCTTGGAACTGATTTTCATTTCCTTCCTTTTCTTGTTTTAATTCTGGCGGTTTCTTTTTCTCGTTCTCAACTTATGCCTGCTCTTCTTCTTGTTCTTCTTTCTGTTTCTTTAGTTGCTTTCCTTCATCTACCTCTTCTGTTAGCTTCAGTTTGGTTCTTTTTGTTCCATTTCTGAAACAAACCTTCTTTCCTTTGCTATTTTTTTCTTGCTCCTTTGATTCTTTTTCTAGCTTTCTTCTTCATGTTTTTCATTTTCTACCTATTCCTTTGCATGTTTACCATGTTATTGCTTCTTCAATTCCCTTCTAGCTCTTCTTTTTATTCCTTTTCGTTCTTTTCAACTGCAAGCTTATCTTGTGCTTTGTTCAACAATGTTTCTTCTTGCGTTTCTTTTTCTTTGGCAAGTTAATCTAGCTTCTGCCTTTTCAACTTGTCTTCTTTCTTTTCTTTCTCTTCCCTTTCGTTATTTTCTTTACAGGTTCGTCTTGCTTTTTCTTCTTCAGAGCCGCTTCTTCCTTTTTATTATTTTCCTATTCAAGTTCTTTCCTCTTTAACTTCTCTTGCTTTTCCTTTTTCTTCCCTCTCTTTCTCTTCCTTTGCAAGTTTACCTTGTTCTTTCTTCTTCTTTTTTCTCTTGTAATTCCTGTTTTGCTTTAATTTCTTGCGTCTCTTTCTCTTGTTATTCACGATCCAATTTCTGCTGTTCTTCTTTCAGTTTCAATTCCTCTTCTTTTGGTTTACCTGAGTCAATAGGCATCACAACGCTTTTGCAGAGCAGAGCGAGTCTCTCACTTTCTCATTGCTGCTCTTCTCTTCCTCATCCATGGTTTTCATTCAGACTGGGCCCATAACCCTTGTTAGAATCTTGTATTTCTCTACCACAACTATCCACTAGCGCAATACAAACCATAATGAATATGTGTATACCTAAACGACAAGATGCGATACACAGTACCTTTGTACTGAACGGCAACAGTCAACAGAATGTAAACTGTAGATCTCGATTAGGTACGTCGTGGATGATTCCTTCCGCAGATTTCGGATGATGACTTTGATTGGGAGATTGGGAGGTGTCTACCAATTGAGGAATGCAGTTTCGAATTCTTTGGAAGGGACACATTGAAATCAGCTTCGCTTGATTATTGATGATTAGTTGCCTTACAGTGTTCTCCTCAACCGGTCATGAGTGGAGTAAATGAAACCCCGGCCTCTCAAATCTTTACCAGTCCATTTACCAATGAGCTACGTGCCCGTTGGCGAGGACCCATGCGTACAAGAGACCTCATTTCAGCCTTCGTCCGGTTGAGAGCACGAAGACGCGTGACGACTCCAATACGAGACGTGAGCGAATCACCTCCGTCTGCATCCAAAAGGAATACGACTTTTTCTCGATGGAAATCTTTCCGATAGTTTCGTTTCGGCTCCTCGACGTTTTATGGCGTGGAAAAAAAAAAATACGTGGAAGCGTCAAAGGGAACAATGTCGAACGCGTGACGAAGCTCTCCCTGGATTCCTGTTGATTCAGAACATCCTGGGCCATCATCGCCATTATAGTGACGTCACGTACACACATGAAAAGGTCAGCGGCCTACTTCAAATGAGTGGAACTTGTTTACCTTTTCACATTGAGTCATTTTGGTAAACGCTCGAGAGACCAAGTAGAGCCTTACATTTTGTCAACTTGTCAATAAGAGCGTATCTTTCATGCAAAATCATTCGGGAAAGGGAACAACATGTTCAAATCACAGGGGTTGGTTCTTCCTCGGACTAGGCGCATGGAGTCTCATTTCAATCAATTCAGCGCCAATAACCTCTTCCAGTGGGTGCCAATCGTTCTGGGACCCTTTTCATTGGATTCAGCGTCCAGAATTTAGTCCACACGCCTAGATTGCCAAAAATCTCGAAAATCCATTTTTCGAAGTACACAAGTTTCGAGGACCAACTAAAACCAGAAACGGGTCCCTGACCAAAATTTGACTTTTGGAGAATTGAAAAGATCGATTTTTTGCATGAAGACATAGGTAGATTATTCAAGGAATGACCAACCAAAAGGAGGAAGGGTTTAACCCTCTGTTTTAGAGCAAACGTTATAACCCCTATTGTCAGATTCTGGTGTAGGCATCCCAGGGAGGGGAACGCGAAGCAACCTCGCACCGCTGAAGGATAATACGATATATGAGTAGGATGGAAATGATGATGCAATAAGTAGAGCCCTTAAAATACATTTCAACGTAACAAGTTCAACATTTTTTCAACAAAAGCCTTGGTTAAATGTTGTCTTCCGACCCGGATCACTTGTATCTTCATCAACGGCCGCGTCATAGAGGTGAATTACTCTGATGAATTCCGCACTTCCTCAACCCTTGCTCCTGATGATATCATCAGAGCCAAGAACAAGTAGGCACGAGTTTGAAATCGAAAGCCGTTGCTTCGTCTCATTGTTCATCTGCATCACGTTTACTTGGGCCTCGGGGCGCAGCTCGAACGGACTTCCCGGACTTGTTTCACTTTGTACGGCCCTTCCGCCTTCTTTCTAGTTTGTAGGCGCTTATTAGTCAGTCGACAATTTCCTGTCCGACCTGAGGATGTCCGTCTTCAGAGTTGAAGTCCCAGAGCGAGCCAATTTCCGATGCGACTTGTAATACGCAGAACTAGGCCAAAGAACGTAAATCAAGTTTGTCGAGGAGCTTCATCATTTCTTCATCACATCTTTTTCTCTTCCTGACAGAAAAAAAAAAAAAAAACACTGCAAATTCATTCACAAGGGGTTGGTTATTCCACGGACCTGGAGTAAAGAGATTCATTCCAATCGATTCAGCGTCCAAAATTTAGTGGAAAATGACACCCCGCACGTCTGGGTACCTAAAATCTCGAAAATCCACCTTCGAAATAGGTAGCCAGATACCATTTTGACCCACAACTTCATTCATTGGGTGCCAATCGTTCCGGGACTCATTCCAATCGATTCAGTGTCCCAAATTTAGTGGAAAATGACACCTCACACGTCTGGGTACCTGAAATCTCGAAAATCCACCTTTAAAATAGGTAGCTAGATACCCATTTTGACCCACAACTTCATCCATTGGGTACCAATCGTTCCGGGACTCGTCTCATTGGAATCAGCGTTCACAATTTAGTCGAAAATGATACCCCTCATGCCTAGACCACCGAAAATCCATTTTTCAAAATACAAATTTTGACCCCTACCCCCCATTTGGTCCGATCGGGCTGAAACATTTGGAGGACCAACTAGAGCTGAAAAAATGTCAGATTTTTAGACAATTTTCTATAACCAAGAACAGCGTGGATAGCGTACGGACCAAATTGGGAGAGTGGTGGGAGGGGGGTTAAAATGTATTTCTAAGAAACTCAGGCGGGGCAATTCACCCCTCACTCACATATTATATCAAACAGCAAGCAAAGCGAATCGTAATGATTTGTTCGCTGAAAAAGCGGGTAAAGATGAATAAATCAGACACACCTACCCCTTGTATTGTTTTTGAATGATACAGAATTCATTAAGCCGATCACTGTCTTACTCGGCTTGTAGAAGGAGGTTAGCACTGGACGTCAATCTTGACTTTTCGAAACAAAGACCCAATGACACATTCATTGAGTGTGCAATAGCGTCGTAAAAGTCCCTCCGTCGTGCGAATCGCAAAAGACAAAACAAGCGGATTCATAGAGGAACATTGTGTGATAAAACGGAAATTGCGATTCAACCAACGAATTGAGAAATACGAACTTGGGATTGTCTGTTACGTCGCTAACACTGTATTCCACGTACTCTCCACCGAGCTCGGTATAACTGCGTGAATTTATCGCTCTGTATTTTATTGCATTACACTGAGGTCAGACCCATTCCTCTTATTGTTTTCGCTCATCTGAGAACGCATTTTCTGAATTCCTGCCTCCCGTAGTACCTCTAACTGAAGTACGACCCACTCCAGAATGTATCTTTTTATTTATTACGAATACTGTCGGGAGAACCTCCACTCGGAAACGTTTATAAATCTCAAAACTTAAAACTCTCGACGCCACATCCATTTTACGAGTATTAACTGAGTAGAGCTAACTCGATCCTGCCAGATTGCCTGACATATCGACAGATGAAAAATAGGAAAAATTTAGTTTTGAAAAATTTACAGACACATAAAACGCTTTATCCACGTAAATAATTTTATCAGTACTTCAACTGATTGTATGTTTCTCTTATAGATTCATCTTGCGTTTGTCCACTAAACGATGATTTTGAAATAATGTTAATAACAATAATAAAAATAATATACTCCACTTGAATTAAAGAGAAAAAAAACCCTAGAGAAATTAGTACCTTTTCGCAATCTTCTTCAAGTCTTATGGCTTTCTCGAGGTGAAGGAAGAGTTCGTCCTCTTTTTCATGCATTTCAGCGTCTTTCTCCTCCATTCGACGCTCCAAGTCGCGTTTCGAGGCCGCCAAACTGTCCCGCTCCGCCTGTAAATCAGAGTAAACACCATGAAATTAACGTTCCTTTTCACCGTATACCATTAGACATGTCATTAGAGAATCATAAATGAACGGCTAAGGCCGGGGGCAAATTGAACCAAGGGCGAATAATCGTTTGTACCACGACGGTGGCAATTAAATCACAGGGGTTGGTTATTCCTCGGGCCAGGCGCATGGAGACTCATTCCAATCGGTTCAGCGTCCAAAGTTTAGTGGTAAATGATACCCCACACGCCTAGGTACCGGAAATCTCGAAAACCCACTTTCAAAATGGGTAGATAGAGACCCAGAATAGGTAGGTAGGCGCCCATTTTGACCCACATCCGATTTCAAGGGGGGGGGGGGGGGATCGGTCTGGGACCCGTCTCATTGGATTCAGCATCCAAAATTTCCTTGAAAATTACAAGGAAGACGTGGTGGGCCGTCTCTACCGGGCCGCATCCGCAGAGGGGAGATGTCTTCAGGTTGAATCCATGTAGCATGGCTGCAAAGTCCCCGTGGCCCGTGTGCCTTCCCTTCGTAGATGCCGACCATCTTCTTTGCCATTCCTCCATGGACCACTGCTCCACCTGCTCTGATGTGCTGCAGCCAGGTATAGGGCTACCTCTGCCATGGCTCAGCATCCATCCTGCTGCCACTGCTCTCGCACGGATGTCCATTTGCATTTTGCCTGCTATAACCTTGAGTGCGTCTGTAGAAACTGTCCGGTAGGCGCGTGTGACTGTCAGGAGAGCGCTGCGCTGTGCTTTGATAGCTCCTCCCAGTGCCTGCTCCGCGCCTGCATTGTCCATGCCGGGCAGGCGTACATCTCGTACGCCAATCTTGGAACGATCTCGCAACGAAATCTTGGAAACACACATTCGAAATTGGTAGTTAGATACCTATTTTGGCCCATAACCTCTTCCGGTGGGCGCCAATCGTTCCGGGACCCGTCTCATTGGATTCAGCGCCCTAAATTTAGTCAAAATGATACCCCACGCGCCTAGATCGCCAAAAATCTCAAAAATCCATTTTTTGATATATACATTTTGACCCCTACTCACCTCCCCAAATTTGGTCCGATCAGGCTGAAAAGTTTCGAGGACCAACTAAAGCCGGAAACGCGTCTCTGACCTAAATTTCAGATCTTTAGAATCCCAGAAAGGGTGGAACAGGTGGGCTCCAAGCAGAAATCTCCCACAAACACACAGTTGGTGAAGGTGCTCTTGCATATCCAACAGAAAAGTATGTAGAAATGAGGCAAAGACCAGGCATTGGGATTACAAGTAGCCAATTCTTACACTCAAACCCTGAGTGAAGCGAGTGGTAACACTAACATCCTATAATCTTAATTTTCGCGAAACTACTTTTCTTGTTAGGAAGTGAGTCAGTTTTACCAGCAAGTTTGGTATGGTGGGCGAGCGCTTTCGACTTGATGACATCATTGTCAAGCCAACTACAGGGGAACGAAAGAAGGTACTGGGGACCTTGCCCTATACATTCATTACTATTCATGTAATTGCATTCGATCTGATTCAAAGGGCGTCCGCTCATCTCCCTGTAGGTTGTTATTTTGTAGGACTTCAACTGTAACTTTTACCAAATTGCAGCGTTCGGTTCAATGGCTGACCGTTTGTGCTCGCGGACCGACACCCCCAGCCGCCAGCTCTAATAAAGGCACAACACTTTCGAGTAGGAAGTACAGTTAAGAATCTATTGTCGCGTATAGTCAGGAAAAAATATCCCGCTGCACAAGTGCGGAGTACCTAACGGGAGCACGAGACGAGTATTGCCGACCTGGATCACGACAATCATTTTACTTGACACGAACTGTAACTAGGAAAGGATACGGGCGCCATAATGTTAAGCTTTGCTGGAACTAAGAGGTCCTCAATTATCTGTCGCGTTAAGAAATGAGTTTGTCAACCCAGCAAAAGGACTGGAGTCCAGCGAGGTGTCAGGTAATATAATCATTTATATCTGTAATGAGCAAATAGTCTTTGATTTTGGTTGGATGCTCCTTGAATAATCAACCTGTTTTCAAGCAGAAAATCGATCTCTCCGATTCGGGCCAATTTTTTTTTTCTGGATGTTTTAAGGCAGTAGAAAATTTTCCGTTTCTGGCTCTAGTTGGTCCTCAGAACATTTCAGCCAGATCGAACCAAAATGGTGGTGGTGGTAGGGGGGAGAGGTCCACTAAATTCTGAACGCTGAACCCAAGAGACGGGTCCACGAACGATTGGCGCCCTCAGAATGAGGCTATGGGTCAAAATGGGTACCTATCTACCCATTTCGAATGTGTGCTTTCGAGATTTCTGGTACCTAGGCGGGTGGGGTGTAATTTTCGACCAACATTTTGGACGCCGAATCGATTGGAGTGAGTCCCCATACTCCTTGTCCGAGAAATAACCAACTCCTGTGAAAGAATTTGCAGCGTTTTCTGAATTATTTTCATTAGAAAAAACAACCTGTTTATCGTCAGTGAAAACAGGCGGCTATTATTTCACCAGCCACTACCCTATTTTTGTGAGAAAATAAAAATAATTACTAATCAGCATCCAAAATTCCTCTTATAACCCCTTGTTGCTTGGCTCGAATAGAATGATAAAAGTCACTTTAAAAAAAGACGCTACAAATTCATTGTATGGGTCATGGGTACCGCAAAAAATGATTCCCCGCACGCTGAGGTACCAGAAATATTGAAAACACATTCGAAATGAGTGGATTGATACCCATTTTGATCCATGACCCCTTACGGTGGCCACCAATCGTTCGTAGACCCCTCTATTGGGTTCAGCGTCCATAATTTAGTGAAAAATGAAACCCCACGCGCCTAAATCACCTAAAATCTCGAAAATCCATTTTTCAAAAAACACATTTTGGCCCCTAACTTCTACCAAATTTGGTCCTATCGAGCTGAATAGGGGCCAATCGGAGATCCCCCCGCCATGAACATGAGCATTAAAACATAGGTTGATTATCCAAGGAATAACCAACCAACCAAGTCCGTCCGCCATCTACGCCGTTTTTGATAGTAGAAGATTCTAAAAATCTGAAATTTTGAAGAGCTCCTGGCTCTTCGAAACGTTTATGTCCGTCCGAACCAATTGTGTTGGCCATGTGGGGCATCATTTTCCACAACATTTTGACGCTGATCCATTGGAATGAGTCCAGGATACTCGATACTAATGGTTTTCTGGATCATGACATAATGAAAGAATGTATACTGTCAAATTTAGAGGCTAATCGGAGAGGTTGACCTCTGGCATGAAAACATAGGTGGTTTATTCCAGAAATAGTAAAACGTAAACCCCAACCCACAAAAACCCCAGACATGTGGGGATGTAGGCCTTGCAAAGCGAACATTGTACTCTCATTTCTCCCTTCCTTTATATTTCCACAAAAACATTCCCACTTGGTTTATATGAATGACTGGTCGATAACCAACGCACTCAAGTTCAAGGCCGGGGAAAATCGACTTCACCGCCCCGAGGATAGAAATGATGCTCGAGTTAGGGTTGCTAGGGCGTCAAATACGTGGGTCTCTTCGTAATATTCTTTTCGGCTTCCGAGCATTTCGTATCGATTTGCCATTATCACCCCTTCCCGTGCCATCTTTTCATGCGGTGGAGAATATTATAACGCAGTGGCGATATATTTGGATGAGGGCTTCCTCGGGATGACAATTTGAATAGAAAAAAACTCCATTTATAACCGCCCATGTTGCCTCAACGTCTCATAGCGCTGTCTAAGCTCAAAAATACCTTTTGATTATTCGTTTTTTAGCCTCTGCAAACCCTTCTTTGCAATCCCGCGGTATTCAAAAAGCCTGATTCTACTTCTATACTAGCACAGAGTAACAATATTTGACCGACGTGATTGAGTCTTCAGAAAAATTATTCCGAGTTATCCACTAATATTCGGACGCTGAATCTATTGGAATGAGCCTCCATGCTTCTGATCCGAGGAATAACCAACCCTTGTAAAAGAATCTGCAGCGTTTTGGTGTCAACTCATAACTCATAGTGAACAAATTTTACAATATTCCGATTTATCAGAATGTTCCACAGCGTGCAGTAATTTTGGACTTGAGGATTTGAAGTTGTCAATTTTTTAGCCATTTTATTTTCATTTTTTTCTGAATGACCAAATCGATTTTGACTTTTTCAACGGAATTAGTGCTTCGTACAATAGCTTGCACTGACGTTATGGAATAAGTTCTGCTCGTGTTGTGTCACGAAACGGAAACAAGGGCGAACATTTTAGATTTCCAGGCTCTTTATGTTAAAAAGCCACCTAGAAACCGTTGCAAACTCATTTACTCATTACCTTTACTTGACATTTAACTATTTTCTCTGTTTTCATAAGGAAGTTTGCTAACAATCAGCTAATTGACCAGGGCTACGGATAAAATCACTACGATCGCTTCGCCTCAAAACGCATATTTCTGGAGCCCCAGCCCTTGAACATGAACATCGTTGGAACACTTATTTGAAAATCGAGGGTGAGAAATAAGTGTACGCAATCAAGGTTATTTACATGAGATCGAAGGACGTGGTAACACGTCTGATGTTGAGGCTGAGCGGGGAAGTTGGCGGTGAATAGTTTAAAAACCACGGCTTCCAAGGACGTTCACTGGGCAAACCAGCGAAACCTGCTCAGTTTTTTTCATTCTTTCTCTATTTTGACTGTTTCGGCTCCGAGGGTGGAATCCATCGTGAGTATTGACGCGTTTTTGGTTGGTTATTCCTTGAATAATCAACTTATGTTTCCATGCAAAAAGTCAATCTCTCCGATTAAGCCCAACATTATTTTCTGGACGTTTCAAGGTGTCTAGATCAACATCAATCCGTAAGCATGACCAAACTTGAGAGGAGGGAGGGGGTAGAAGTCGAAATGTGTTTTTTCAAAAAATGGATTTTCGAGATTTTTGAGTGTGGGGTAACGTTTTCGACTTAATTTTGGAAGCTGAATTCAATGATAAGGGTCCCAGGACAATTGGTGACCACCGGAAGTGGTTATGGGTCAAAATCGGCATCCATTGACCTATTATGAATGTGGGTTTTTGAGATTTCTGGTACCTAGGCGTGTGGGGTATCATTTTCCACTAAACTTTGGACGCTGAGTCGATTGGGATGAGTCTTCATGCTCTTGGTCCGAGAACTAACCAACCCCTGTTATTTTATTTATTTTATTTTTTTACTCCAACACTGTTTTTTCCTGCTTCTTGAACGCCTACTCATACACAGTCAACACGCTAATTTCCAAGATCTTCGAATTGTATTAAACTAAAAAACGCTGCAAATTCTTACACACGGGTTGGTTATTCCTCGGACCAGGTACCGGAAATCTCGAAAACGCATATTCAAAATGGGTAATATATACCCAATTTGACCCATAACTTCTTCCAGTGGGTGCCGATCGTTCTGGGACCCATTTCATTGGATTCAGCGTCCAAAATTTAGTGGAAAATGATACCCCACTTGCCTAGATCGCCCAAAATCTCAAAATTCATTTTTCAAAAAACACATTTTGACCCCTACCCCGCCCAAATTTGGTCCGATCGGGCTGAAAAGCTTGGAGGATCGTTCTAGGCCGGGAACAGACCCCAGACCCAAATTTCAGATTTTTAGAAAATTTTCTACTACCAAAAACGGCGTGGACGGCGGATGGTGGACGGCGTACAGCGGACGGCGGATGGCGTACAGCGGACGGCGGATGGCGTACAGCGGACGGACATTAACCTTTTTTTGATCTAGACACCATGAAACGTCCAGAAAAAAATTTTGAGCCGAATCGGAGAGGTTGACCATTTGCATGAAAACATAGGTTGATTATTCAAGCAATAAACAACCAAAACGCTTCTATAGCAAATTGTTACAAAATGTACAGTGCCTCCTTAAACACCCCCCCCCCCCTCCTCTCATCCATTCGATCGTCTTCTACGTAAACTAACGCTTTCAGGGATATTTGTTTGCCTTTTGAGTACCTACTCTTATCGTATCAACTCCATAATCTCAGTTGACCGCTTCCCTCCTTGAACTCTCGACTTGTTAAATGTTATAAGTACCCACTCTAAAGCCTCTTACAGAACTGTTGTATAACGCGATAATTACAACATATACCCACGTCCTTTCTCACTCAAGTCTTCTTGGCATGAGGGTCAGAAGGTTAGGCTGCCCTTCTCTCCACATGGATTGAGTAAGGTAACCAAAATCAATACCTTTACGCAAGTGTTTAACTCTTCAACATTTTCCCGCTGAATCCGTCAATCTTCGTTATACAACAAGGATGTCGATTGGGTTAGAACACGAGAGTAAGACACATATAAAGCTTACTACCTTTAAAATCAACCCACCTGTAGAAATAGGTGAAATTCTGTTACCAATTTCATCTTATTACGTATTACCTAAATCAACAATAGCGAAGTAACTTTGCTGATTTAAAAATAAAACACTGCAAATTCTTTCACAGGGGTTGGTTGTTCCTCGACCAGGAGCAAGGGGACTCACTCTAATCGACTCAGCGTCCAAAATTTAGAGGAAAATGATACCCCACTCGCCTAGGTTACAGAAATCTCGAAAACACACATTCGAAATGGGTAGACAGGTACCCATTTTGACTCATAATCTCTTCCAGTGGGTGCCAATCGTTCTGAGACCCATTACATTGGATTCAGCGTCCAAAAGTTAGTGGAAAAGCATAACCCACAAGCCTAGATCGCGAAAAATCTTCAAAAATCCATTTTTCGAAATACACATTTCGACCCCCATCTCCTCCCCTAAATTTGGTCCGGTCGGGCTGAAAAGTTTCGAGGACCAACTAGAGCTGAAAACCGATTTCTGACCAAAATTTCAGATTTTTCAAAAAAAAAATTTAATATTACAATCTGCGTGGACGGCGAACGGACATTTGACTTTTGGTTGGTTATTCCTTTAATAATCAACCTATGTTTTCATGCAAATGGTCAACCTCTCCGATTCGGCTCAAAATTTGTTTTCTGAGGTCAATGTCCGTCCGCCGTCCGCCGTCCACGCCGTTTTGGTAGTAGAAAATTTTCTAAAAATCTGAAATTTGGGTCAGGGGTCTGTTCCCGGTCTAGGACGGTCCTCCAAGCTTTTCAGCCCGATCGGACCAAATTTGGCCGGGATAGGGGTCAAAATGTGTTTTTTGAAAAATGGATTTTCGAGATTTTGGGCGATCTTGGCGAGTGGGGTATCATTTTCCACTAAATTTTGGACGCTGAATCCAATGAAATGGGTCCCAGAACGATCAGCACCCACTGGAAGAGGTTATGGGTGAAAATGGGTATCAATTGCCCATCTTGTATATGTGTTTTCGAGATTTCCGGTACCTGGGCGTGTGGGGTATCATTTTCCACTAAATTTTGGATCCTGAATCGATTGGAATGGGTCTGGGACCCGCCGCACCCACTGTTTCCCTATTACCCCCATGTTGAAGAAATGAGTCTCCATGCGCCTGGTCCGAGGAATAACCAACCCCTGTGTAAGAATTTGCAGCGTTTTTATCTAGACACCTTAAAACGCCCAGAAAATAATTTTGGGTCGACCTGGAGGGATTGAAATGAAACTGCTTTGATTGCATAAAAGCATACTTGGCCGCTAGAGTGATGGTATTAGAGTGTGGTGATGGGAGGGGGGGGGGGATATGTTCCGTGGTTTAACTCAATCTTTTCCACATACGTTCCATACTGTACTTCTGACGAAAATACAAACGACTTTCTACACCGCAGTTTTAAATGTCACGCGAAGTACGCATCTACTCTTGTGAATGGTTGAGCTCAGTCTACCTCCATTATGGAGATGTGAGTAATACAGAAGATGAGTTGAAGATGACGAGAGAGAGATCAAGGTTACTTATAAAGGCACTGATAAGAACTCGCACATGACGCTTCACTGTTCGCATAGTTGGTGGTAGATCCTCGGTAGAATCCTATTTTGTCTTTCGACTGTGCGGTTGGGCTATCTAAATCTCTCCTGAAGTCATTTGGTTCGAACCCTCCTTAGAAGTTCGTTAGGAACATTGTTTATTTTGTCTACCGGGGATTTTCCTAATGGTTCCTAATGAGTAATGGCGCTTTCATTTTAGGCAAAAAGTTGAATTCCATCCTCCCTTTCGTATTAGGCTTCTGCGCAGAAATGAATATAAACAAACGCAAATTCCAATCTAAGGCAGCGACATGTATCCAAAATTATGTAGTTAGGGGCCATAATAGAGTTATGGCGATCAGCACAAGAAAGAATACATCTTTTGACAACAACATGAAACCGAAAACTATGAGCACTTCGTAATCGCGTTTGCAAATCAAGTTTAATTGTCTTTTCTTTTTGGTTGGTTATTCCTTGAATAATCAACCCATGTTTTCATGCAAAAAGTCAATCCCTCCAATTCGGCCCAAAATTATTTTCTGGGCGTTTCAAGGTGTCTAGATCAAGAAAGTCAAATGTCCGTTCGCCGTCCACGCAGATTGTAATATTAGAAAATTTTTGAAAAATCTGAAATTTTGGTCAGAAATCGGTTTTTAGCTCTAGTTGGTCCTCGAAACTTTTCAGCCCGACCGGACAAAATTTAGGGGGGGAGATGGGGAGGAGATCCAGACTTGCGGGTTATGCTTTTACACCAACTTTTGGACGCTGAATCCAATGTAATGGGTCCCAGAACGATTGGCACCCACTGGAAGAGGTTATGAGTCAAAATGGCATGGGTACCTATCTACCCATTCCGAATATCTGTTTTCGAGATCTCTGGTACCTAGGCGTGTGGGTTATCATTTTCCACTAAATTTTGGACCCTGAATCGATTGGAATGGGTCGGGGACCCGCCACACCCACTGTTTCCCCCATTTTCCCCATGATGAAGAAATGAATCTCCATGCGCCTGGACAATTCTGGAGAAGCTTGTCCTTCGAAAAACCAGGATTACCAGTTTATCGTAATTGTTCAACCAACACCTCTCTTATCCTGTTCCGTAGTAATTGTGCATTTTACTGCATCTACAATTTTACTTATTGGAGATCTGGCGAGCTATTTAGGTCCTTAGGCAGATGGGAAGAGCTCTTCACGAGATACCTATCGGTGGGGCGGATACGCTGCAGAAGAGAGAAACCGGATCTTCTGTACTTGTAATCGCTTTGAAATTCGCCAAATCACCTACCGGGAATTGCTCGTCTAAAATCTTGGACATCTTTATGGAGATGTGAATTATAGTTGAAGGTATTCCGTTTGTATCGTAGCCTTGGGCGTGTCGTTCATAGGAATGAACTCATCAGAATGTTTCTGACGTTATACCATGTAAATTTCTAGAGAGGAGAGGATTTGGAAATTACCGGCCGATTCCGAGTCACACCCAGCTGCTTCACTAACCGCAATACCTGCCGACTCGTGACCGCATACAAATTTATTCGTAGCGGTGACCCAGCACCGCCATCACTCGTTCCAACTGAGCATTCCAGGTAATTAAGGACGATTCATCGACGATTGCAGATGTCCGACACAATGTCCAACCTCACGTAGTTACAACTCGATTTTGAGCTTGGAAGATGGTTAAGTCGAAAACGTTCATTCTGGATGGCCACCTTGACAGCAATAATCGTTGCAGCTGTACAGTTTCTGAAATTACTGTTCGTGGATTACCTAGATACACAAGTGTCTGATTCCACCTGACCAGGTTGCTGAAATTTGGCTGTCTACTGGAAAAAATAAGATTTTTCTGAGAACCAAACCCTTTTTTGCAATTCTTGAAAGAACGAAACCTTCTAAATACTTTCTTCAACAACCAAGAGCGTGAGGAAGTGGGGTACCAGTGGGTGTCACCGTCTTTAAACCCATTCTTACTTATTTATGGCATTTCCAAACCAAATTCAACATTTTCCAAAACAAATTTTACATTTTTCAGAACAAATTCATCATTTTTCATTAAATAAACCAGCATTGAAAAGAAGATGAATTGGGCATTATCCACAATCTGGAGTGAAAACGCCATAAAGAAGAGGTGCTCCACCTGTTCCTTATTTATGTGTCTCGACGCTCCCCTCCTGACGTCACTGGAAGAGTTAGAAATCAACTCATATCACCAATTTGCCATACACAACTCAAAACTCTGATGTACCAGGACGGATGATCAGTCGCATCCATTGAGGAAACATTAGGAGAGCATCGAGACGCATATTACAGGCGCACGGTGTGACGGGTCCCGGACCCATTCCAATCGATTCAGGATCCAAAATTTAGTGGAAAATGATACCCCACACGCCTAGGTACCAGAAATCCAGTAAACACGTTTTTAAAATGGGTAATATATACCCAATTTGACCCATAACCTCGTCCAGTGGGTGCCAATCGTTCTGGGACCCATTTCATTGGTTTCAGCGTCCAAAATTTAGACCCCTAGATACCCCACTCGCCTTGATCGCCCAAGATATCGAAAAATCCATTTTTCAAAAAACACATTTTGACCCCTATCCCGGCCAAATTTGGTCCGATCGGTCTGAAAAGTTTCGAGGACCGTCCTAGGCCGGGAACAGACCCCTGACCCAAATTTCAGATTTTTAGAAAATTTTCTACTACCGAAAACAGCGTACGGCGGACGGACATTAACCTTTTCTGATCTAGACACCATGAAACGTCCAGAAAAAAAATTTGAGCCGAATCGGAGAAGTTGACCATTTGCATGAAAACATAGGTTGATTATTCAAGGAATAACCAACCAAAAAAATTATAATAATAAGCCTATTGTTGCTTCATATAATTGAGTGCATTGTTTAGGAAATCCAAAAAACCCGACCATGTCATCAGAGTCAGCAGTTGTCTTGGAAATAACGGTGCACAACCACCTCGCCGGGATCAAGAACTACCGGTACCTCGTCTATAAAAGTGAGCGAAGAAAATTCGGGCTTATCGCGTTATGAACGTTTCACGGAACAGTTCCTCTCAAGGTTGGGATGACCCGGATACCTGACCAGAACTGACAGGATATCGCGGTTACTCTTTCGAGCGGCCATCATCAGTTGCGTCAGTTGATCGCTTTGTTGAAGATACACGAACCAGGCGCATGGTGACTAATTTAAACCTCGGACCAAGGGAAAACAGTGGGTGTGGCGGGTCCCGAACCAATTCCAATCGATTCAGGGTCCAAAATTTAGTGGAAAATGATACCCCACACACCTAGGTACCAGAAATCCCGAAAACACATATTCAAATGGGTAATAGATACCCCATTTGATCCATAACTTTCTCCAGTGGGTACCAATCGTTCTAGGACCAATTTCATTGGATTCAGCGTACAAAATTTAGTGGAAAATGATACCACACTCGCCCAGATCGCCCAAAAAATCCATTTTTCAAAAAACACATTTTGACCCCTACCCCACCCAAATTTGGCCGATCGGGCTGAAAAGTTAGGAGGACCGTCCCAGGCCGGGAACAGACCCCTGTCCCAAATTTCAGATTTTTAGAAAATGTTCTACAACCAAAATCGGCGCGGACGGCGGACGGACATTGACCTTTTGGTTGGTTATTCCTTGAATAATCAACCTATGTTGCAATGCATCGTCTGATGTACGTTGGGGCGAGAGAGAAATTCAAATTTACTTTATTTGGTAAATAATTCCATTTGTCTAGAGGCGAAGGTTGGTTGTACGAAGTCCGAATTGTTCAATTCATGGGATTACGAGTGGGCAACAATGTAATTCTGAACCTTTTACGGAACACTATCGTTCGAGTGCTCTCAATAAAACGGCAACATCTCTGTTCCCACTTTAATCTCCCGATTGATCTACTTCCTCGTGTTATCTCCCATCGTAGAATCAGCGTAAAAGCCTCGTATACTGACCTACTACTGTGAGAGAAGGAATAAATGGGGAAGGAGTTTTGTACTGAATGCGACTTATTCTCATTTTGTTTGCGTCATCGTTCAAATAAATTAATTAATTAAACCATTAAATTAATGTCGAGCTAAGATTTAGGACTGTAGAATATACGTAAGGATTTAGCATCAGTTGTTAATATAAAAGACAACGCTCTGTCTGACTGCCAATAGCGTCTCAATATTTTCTTCTTCTACTAATGAACACACGGTCGATGTGCTGACTTGTTGTATAAATGGGGCAAAACACCATCACCCTCCTGTGAGTGTGGGGAAAGGCTAACAATTGACCATATAGTGAAAGAGTGCTCAATCACGGCCTTTTTAGGAGGAACAGGAGAAGATTTCTTGATGGCAACTCCAGAATCAATTGGTTACATAAATGGACTGGATATAAGTATACAGAAAAATAGTTTTGTTTTTCATTTTCTGTAATTATCATTAATACCTTGGGACAAGGGATCATTACCATATTATGATGATCCTAAAAATTGAAATTGATATACTGATTGATGTCTTTGAAGCCATACGCTAAATAAATCTACTAATGAACGTACACGATCCATCATGATCAAGGAAACTATTTCGTTTCTCTTCTGGAGAATTGATTGACTGCCCAAATATTCAATTTTTTCTCATTAGTTGATTATTCTTTGAATAAATGCGTTTTTTGAAAAATGGATTTTCGGCGATCTAGGCGTGTGGGGTGTCATTTTCCACTAAATTCTGGACGTTGAATTCAATGAAAAGGTTCCCAGAACGATTGGTGCCCTGTGGATGAGGCTATGGACCATAATGGGTGCAAATTTACCCATTTTGAATTTGTGTTTTCGAGATTTCTGGTACCTAGGCGTTTGGGGTATCATTTTCTACTAAATTTTGGACCCTAAATCGATTGGAATGCGTCCGGGACCCACCACACCCACTGTTTCCACCATTTTCCCCATGTTCAGGAAATGAATCTCCAAGCGCCTGGTCCAAGGTTTGAATTAGTCTTCACGCGCCTGGTTCGAGAAATAACGTTGGTTATTCCCTGTGTAAGAATTTGCAGCGTTTTTAAAATGGATTTTCGGCGATCTAGGCGTGTGGGGTGTCATTTCCACTAAATTTTGGACGCTGAATCGATTGGAGTTGGCAGGTCCCCTGTAAACAACCTGTGAAAGAAATGGCAGCGTTTTAAATCTTTCCTTGCCGTATGAAGCTATTATAATGAGATCGATAAATCGACGGGCGGGTCTTGACATTCGAGCCCATCATAATTTTCCCAGGAAGTTCAAATCGTCACTGGCCCCCAATGAAATTCGATGACATTCACCCGTGGTCAACTTGAATTGAAAACGTTCTAATATATATATTTCAACGTTGTACTATCAGTTCGGACGCGGCATATCAAATGTCGAATTGTACTAAATTACTCTCCCATTGGAAATCCTATAGGGGCGAGACGGTGAGGGCGGGTCAGATTGGGTATCTACCACGGAAATCATATCAATGACTTTTTTCTGGACGTTTCATGGTGTCTAGATAAAAAAAACGCTGCAAATTCTTACACAGGGGTTGGTTATTCCTCGAACCAGGCGCATGGAGACTAATTTAAACCTCGGACCAGGCGAATGGAGATTTATTTCTTCAACATGGGGAAAATGGGGGAAACAGTGGGTGTGGCGGGTCCCCGACCCATTCCAATCGATTCAGGGTCCAAAATTTAGTAGAAAATGATACCCCACACGCCTAGGTACAAGAGATCTCGAAAACGCACATTCGAAATGGGTAAATAGGCAGCCATTTTTACCCACAGCCTCATCCAGAGGGCACCAATCGTTCCGGGACCCTTCTCATTGGATTCATCGTACAAAAGTTAGTGGAAAATGATACCCCACACACCTAGATTGCAAAAAATCTCTAAAATCCATTTTTCAAAATTCACATTGGTCCGATCGGGTTCAAGAGTTTCGAGGACCAATTATAGCCTTTAACGGCCCCTGACCAAGGTTATTAGAGTAATTTCTACTACCAAAGTCGGCGTGGACGGCGGACGGACATTTTCTAATTTTGATCTAGACACCTTGAAACGTCCAGAAAAATGTTTGGGCCGAATCGGAGAGATTAACTTTTTGCATGAAAATATAGGTTGATTATTGAAGGAATAACCAACCAAAAGCAAATGTCCGTCCGCCGTCCACGCCGATTTTGGTAGTAGAAAATTTTCTAAAAATCCGGAGTTTTGGTCGGGCCCCGTTTCTGGCACTAGTTGTTCCTCAAAACTTGTCAGCCTGATAGGACCAAATTAAGGTGTGGAGGGGGAGTCTAGGGGTCAAAATGTGTTATTGAAAAATGAATTCGAATGAATTTGCTTTGCTCTCATCGAATCTGTAAGAAGGAGACAACGGTGATTCGGAACCACCGAAAAATGATAAATTGAATCTGGTAACCATGGCTACGTACCCGCGACTTAATTAACCAGAGTATTGGTCTTGGGTAAATTGAGTGTCAAATTCATTTCATCTCCCGTTTAAACCCAAAAAATCAATCTTGCCTATTTGCCCAATCGATGTGAGCTTGTGACAAAAAAGGTGACAGCCATCGAGTCAATATCCTTTCCGATATCCGACACCAAAATAAACCGACCTGTTATGAAGGTAAGACGCTTCATATCTACGGGGCTGGGCCCTGAGCCACATCCTGTTTACCACTGAAGCAGCCGCACGCACTCTCGGAACAACCATCCCTGATATGATTGAGAGACATGGAGTTTGTTTGACATATGCGTCATAAGATCTGAAATACAGCGGTGTATTTCAGATCTTATGACGCATAAGAAGCAGCGGTGCTTTGCTAGATAAGAACAAAGAGTGTGTAATGGACAGAATTTATGAATGTGGAAACTATTACTGAAGATCTGTTATTTAAGGAAAAAATATCTGAGTCAACACATCGTCTTCAATAGATTTATGCAAATTAAAAAAAAAGAAAAAAAAAGAGTCAAAATCTGATTCAAAATAGGTCATTAGCTTGTGTTTCTCTATTTCGTACACTTGGTAATTACCCTAAGTTTTCAAGCAAAAAGTCAATCTCTCCGATTCGGCCCAACATTTTTTTCTGGACGTATCAAGATGTCCAGATCAAAATTAGCAAATGTCCGTCCGCCGTCCTCTCCGATTTTGGTAGTAAACAATTGTCTAAAAAATCTGAAATTGATTAGGGATCCATTTCTGGCTCTTGTTGGTCCTCGGAGCTTTCCAGCCCAATCTGATCAAATGGGAGGGGGACGTCATAATGTGTTTTCAAAAAATGGATTTTCGAGATTTTTGGCGATCTAGGCGTGTGGGATATTATTTTCCACTAAATTTTGGACGTTGAATCCAATGAAATGGGTCCCGGAACGATTGACGCCCACCAGAAAAGGTTATTTGTCAAAATGGGTATCCATCTACCCATTTTGTATGTGTGTTTTCGAGATTTCTGGTACCTAGGCGTAAGGGGGATCATTTTCCACTGAATTTTGGTCGTTGAGTCGATTGAATTGATTCTCCATGCACCTGGTCCGTGAATAACCAACCCCCTGTGAAGGAACTTGCAGCGTTTTTTATTACCAGCTTTCTTCCCAAATTAGCCTTAGATTTTTGTAGAGTTGACTGAGAACGCTATAAGATGACGTGATTCCGAATGTACTGTGTCGTTACTGCAAAAGGCCTTACAATAAACCAACCAAGCCAAAAAAAAAAAAAAAAAAAAAAAAAAAATGTTTTCAGCGAAACTACTTTGGTTGTTTGATTATCACACTTATGAAACTTTAGCGTCAACAGGTGTTCATTCTCGCGGAAATGAAATCGCCGAATGAACGTTACTTCGGTCGATCACGCTAATCTTTAGGAAGAAAAGTGCTGGGAAACACGCTATATTCGCATTAGGGCTGAGAGAAATCGCTAGGAGCCGACAATAATAGCGATTTTGGTTATGAGGAAGTTCGAAATTATGTCTTTAGAACAATTCGTGGGTAAATTTAGATGAATTCTCCCTGCTTTACGAGTGAAGTGCTCTTATGAACATATGCGCGTAGGTTCTGCTTCAGCAAGAATATGGCTGAGACATGTGAAAATAATACGATGTTTCCCGATGACAGATGATTTCTTCGACAATTAGTTACTTACAAGGTAGGTTCTACAGAGGTACATCGTGTCCTAAACCGGAAGGACGTGGTTAATCGAACCTTCACCGCCTTACTTTATGCTCGATAGCCTTTCTTTCTTCTTAGTAAACGCTCATAGGCCCTTAACCGGATACTTCCACGGAGATCAACAAGGAGAGTCCACCATTTAGCGGGTTGACGCTGAAGGGAAAGCGTGACCGAGAAAACTTTTCAATCTCAAAGTCGGTGAAAATTAATTCCTCAAGAAAACTTGGTTCCTCAATTGCAACCGAGTTTTACTTGGAACTTCAAGTAAAACTTACCAGTTAAAATTGAAACAGGTCTTTCTGATAGAATCGTGGCTAAGACTAAGTGAACAACGAGTGCCTTTCGACCGAGGAAGATCCACGGGATTAAAACGAATCAGACTTCATGGGAACAAATCTCACAAGGTAGAATTGACAATAATCAAATAACTGGGGGGGTTTTGAAAGGGAGGCATCTAAACGTCCACGCCATGGCATTTCCAGGATTTGAATAGAAAGAAAATGTTGAAAGGCGAATTCAGAGCTGAAACAATAGTATCCTTAACTTGGCTTCCTGAAAGCTTTAGTGGCATCAGAATAATGAAAAACTACATAATCAAGTAAGCAGAATATATATTATTATTCAAATTAGTTTGCAGGCTTATTTTGGAACTGAAGGCAATTTATGCCGAAAGCTTGTTAAGGATAGGCGAGAGCTTGTAACTTCTGGCTGAAAAACATTCCCGGTTCATTTAATGTTTTTACTAAGGATGGATCTGTATTATGTCGAAGAATAAGGACAATGCTTGTCCTAATGTATCCGGGGCTATGAAGTAAAACGTTTAACTTGTTATTATCTGAGTTTCGATAGCAACGACGGTTCTTACACGATTCTGATCTTATCACTCGAAGGAAAAGAAACCAGAAGAACCCGGCACCGTGAGGGCAATAAACTGAAATAGACCACAACAATGTGCTTGGAGAGAACTTTGATTGTATTATGCATGAGAAGCGCATGACGAAATATTTGCTTGAAGGAAGAGTTAAATCCATCGAGAATACAAGCAAAATGCAATGAGAACGTCTATTCCCAAAATGACGCAATGCGGTAGAAAATGGGCGACAGTCATTTTGGATTTGGAAAGAGGAAGGTCTGGAATATTTTTTTAAAAACCCACATCCAAAATAGGTAGATGGATACCCATTTTGACCCACAACCTCATCCAGTGGGCTCCAATTGTTCTGGGACCCATTAAATTGAATTCAGTCTTTAAAATTTTGTGGAAAATGATAACTCACACGCGAAGGTACCAGAAATCTCGAAAACCCAAAATCAAAATAGGTAGATAAATTTATGACCCATAACCTTCCGGTGGGCGCCAATCGTCCTGGGACCCATCTCATTGGATTCAGCGTCCAAAATTTAGTCGATGCTGATACCTCACACGCCTTGATCGCCAAAAATCTCGAAAATCCATTTTTTGAAAACACATCTTGACCCTTACCCTCCCCCTCACCACACCAATTTGGTCCAGACATTTGGTTATTTTGATCTAAACAACTTGAAACGTCCAGAAAAAAGATCGAATCGAAGATATTGACTCATGACATGAAAACATATCCAAGGAATAACCAACCAAAATTGAAAATTTTCCAGACCGGACGTGATATATTCAAGGAGGAAATTCCTAATGGAAAGCAACCAGTCATGCGCAATAATAATTATTTACTATACTAATATCGAAACGAAAGTCACAAGAGGAAACGCTTTCCAAAGTAACATCATAATACCCCTAGGCTACGAGTGCAGTAATGAGGAGGCATCCTGTATGAGCTAACGCAGCGTTTGTATACGGGCCGTTAATTGTAGTTTCTATACGTCGATCGCCGAATACGACTGAGATGGTGGAGTAGGCGCACATCGAGCTGATATTAGTCGAAATCCACATGTTTGAGGAGAGAGACCACACTGGAGAAGGGAGATGTACTTAGTAATCAGCCAAGATCCCTACAGAATCCTGGTGAGACTTTCGCTTTAGCAACAGAACGATCTAGGATTCTGAAAATTGCCCAAAGAACTCATCTCCGATGCAAAAAGAATTCGAGTGTTTCATCAGCCGAGGAGTATTGGCCCTGTTTGAAAAGATCAAGGTCAGAACATCCTTTTGCGGCAGAAAGAGAATGTAACTTTGAAAAGTCGGTTGAGAAGCAGGTGAAGGGGTGAACACACTAAAACGAGAGCGAATGAGGTTTGCAGACCCGGCTCTAACTAGACTCAAGTTCATTAGGACGCCAACGCGATTGAGAGTCACCTCACGATTCCACTGCATTCCCCAAACATGTTGAAGATTTCTTGATTTACTCGGAAGAACGAAGAATCTTGGTTATAAATCACGATTCTATACAGGAACTGAGAAACACTGAATGAAAGGGGCCTGATTGACCGCTTCACGGAAAATGTTCCACTCATGTTTTGGTTTATTACTTTGATGCCGCATAGATATTTCATACAAAAACCCTAGAGGTAATGTTAGAGAGGTTGTATAGCGCTTAATACTTAGCGTAAGGAAAAAAACCCTGCAAATCATTACACAAGGGTTGGTTATTCCTCGAATGGGGAAAACAGTGGGTGTGGCGGGTCCCAGACCCATTCCAATCGATTCAGGGTCCAAAATTTAGTGGAATATGATACCCCACACGCCTAGGTAGCAGAAATCCCAAAAACACATATTCAAAATGGGTAGTATATACCCAATTTGACCCAAAACTTCTTCCAGTGGGTGCCAATCGTTCTGGGACCCGTTTCATTGGATTCAGCGTCCAAAATTTAGTGGAAAATGACACCCTACTCGCCTAGATCGCCCAAAATCTCGAAAATCCATTTTTCAAAAAAACACATTTTTACCCCAACCCCGCCCGAATTTGGTCCGATCGGGCTGAAAAGTTTCGAGGACCGTTCTAGGCCGGGAACAGGCCCCTGAGCCAAATTTCAGATTTTTAGAAAATTTTCTACAACCGAAAACGGCGCGGACAATGGACGGCGGACGGCGGAGGGACATTGACGAACACGCATAGAAACCAGAAATCTCGAAAACCTACTTTCGAAATAGATATATAGATACTCATTTTGAATCGTTCCGGGACACCTCTCATTGGATTCAGCGTTCAATATTTAGTGGTAAATGATACCCCACATGCCTAGATACGAGAAATCTCGAAAACTATCTACCTGCCCTATTTTGAATATGTGTTTTTGAGATTTCTGGTACCTAGGCGTGTGGGGTATCATTTTCCACTAAACTTTGGACGCTAAATCGATTGGAATGAGTCTCCATACGCCTGATCCGAGGAATAACCAACCCCTGTGAAAGAATTTGCAACGTTTTCCACAGGGCTGCACAGGACATCGGAAGAAGATTTGTTGCAACGAGGAGGTGCCAAAAAATAACGAGGTAAACCTTATAAAAATTCATCTGAGCCAACTCGGCCATTCAGGCCGGCCTTGGTGTACTTCCTCGCCAACACAGGCTCCAAGTGCCAATTTCCTAGATTTGGTAAGACGCTAATGCAACGACGGTCAGGTCAAGACGCCTTAAACATTGAATACCTTACAATAATCACCAATAATAATTGTTGAAAGTCATAGTGCTATTTCACGAAAACTGATTTTCTGATATATATATAACTACGTTATTTAGAAAATAATCGACTTTTAAAACAAAATTGTACATAAAATTAGTCAAATTTTATGCAACTTACTTTTTCTATCATCTTTCTGACAAGTCTTTCGATCGTGCTTATTGTATGACTCTCCTCGTCTCAATGCCCTTTCCAAGCTTCACAAGATTACATTGTACTGTATAAAACGCAACTATCTCGTCAAGTTCGTGATTGAGACGGGCATTTTGAAGAAAGTAGAAATCGAAAAGCGTGGCGTTGTAAAGAGAAAAAGGTTAACCATGAGGTTGTTCTTATTGGGACCAGTCATGCATAGAGCTTTTTTCAGATCTGAAAGGCACCTTTCATATCGAGAAATTGAAAATGGAGAAACTCAACAGAGAGCAAATAATAAAACAGGTGACGTAAAAACGCTCTGGACGCTGCCTATTAAACGTTCATTGGCCATGATTGATATATTTGTCGTTTGTTGACCACCAATATTTGTGCGCATATAGCATATACGTATTTTCCTCATGGAACCGCCTATTTTTACAATCTGCCTCACAGCATAGAAGATGCTCATTGACCCCCTCCTTTTGTCAACTTGTCAAAATGGGACCACCACCTGCAACCATTCACACAAAAACGCAGCAAATTCATTCACTGGGGTTGGTTATTCCTCGAACCAGTCATATGGAGACTAATTTCCTCAACATGGGGAAAATGGGGGAAACGGTGGATGTGGTGGGTCCCGGACCCATTCCAATCGATTCAGGGTCCAAAACATAGTGGAAAATGATACCCCACACGCCTAGGTACCAGTAATCCCGAAAACACATATTCAAAATGTGTAATATATTCCCAACTTGACCCATAACTTCTTCCAGTGGGTGCAAAATGTTCTGGGACCCATTACATTGGATTCAGCGTCCAGAATTTAGTGCAAAATAATACCCCACACACCTAGATTGCAAAAAAATATTGAAAATCCATTTTTCAAAATTCACATTTTGACCCCTACCCCACCCGAATTTGGTTTGATCGGACTGAAAAGGACCAACTAGAGCCGAAAACGGGCCCCTGGCCGAAATTTTAGATTTTTGGAAATTGTGTTTTTTTCATGCAGTAGGTTCCGTAGTTATTCCTACCATTTACATTTTTGACGTTTTCGGGCAACGTCTTAGCCGCAAAATTCACATCTTTTTCATAAGATCAAACCATAAATTAATCAACTTTCCAACTCTCAACAAAACCTTTGCCTACATTTCCGTAAAGTTGATCGGATGATTTGACGTCATTCAAAGAAGGTTGAGGGTGAGTCGTTAGGACGAATTGTTAGCTGGATTGGGCGTATTTTTATGTTTGTTTCGGCTCACAGCACCACAAAACATTCATCATTCGAAGGTTCAACACTCTGAACGGACGAAATATTTATGCAGACTTCAGCAACAAAAAACAAACAATTCGTTCTTCGGACATACGATGTTGTTGATTACGGTCGTTGACATTCCTACAGAGAGATGCTGATTCCCATGATTTTCCGCTAGGTAGAACGTTCTTCGCTGAGTCGTAAGATTACGTGAATGAACGAATGAATTCTGTATTTAGCACGGTGCTCGACAGGCGATGCCACCGTGACGGCGTAGTTACATAAATTAATGCAAAATGCATTTTATCACAATATATCGTCACCTACTATTACACACATTCGCCATTATATAAATTAATGTATATCCCAACAAAAAACCGTTAATAGTGGAATTATGCGATATATTTCCCATGTGCTAACGTCATCCATCATTACATACATTACATACATACATACAATTATATTACTAGGCCACTCGACATTCCTCGTTTTATGAACTTCACCAGAACAAGTTCGCGCATTTTGTTGATAAGTTCCTTTATTTATTGTTTTTCTTGTATTACTTATTTATATTCATTATTAGTATGTTATTAGGTTAGGTATTTATATAGATATGCAATCTAGAATTTTGGTCAGAGGTCCGTTCATGGCTCTAGTTGGTCCTTGAAACTTTTCAACCCGATCGGGCCAAATTTGGGTGAGGTAAGGGTCAAAATGTGCATTTCGAAAAATGAATTTTTGAGTTATTCTGCAATCTAGGTGTGTGGGGTATCATTTTCGACTAAATTCGGGACGCTGAATTCAATGAAAAGGGTCCCAGAACGATTGGCACCCACTGGAAGAGGTTATGGGTCAGAATGGCTATCTATTACCCATTTTGAATATGTGTTTTCGAGATTTCTGGTACCTAGGCGTGTGGGGTATCATTTTCCACTAAATTTTGGACCCTGAATCGATTGGAATGGGTCCGGGACCCACCACACCCACTGTTTCCCCCATTTTCCTTACGCCCTGCCACAAAATATTAGAATTATTGGCAAACTTGAATCCTTCAAAAAGGAGCTCCAGGCCATTTTGAATATGTGTTTTCCAGATGTCTGGTACCTAGGCGTGTGGGTTATGATTTTCCACTAACTTTTGGACGCTGAATCCAATGAGACGGGTCCCGTAACGATTGGCACCCACTGGAATAGGTTATGGGTCAAAACAGCCCATGGCCCATGGCCGGTCAATGGACCTATTTACGCATCTTGAATGTGTGTTCAATGGTACCTAGGCCTGTGGGATATCACTTTTCCACTAAATTTTTTACCCTTAATCGATTGGAGTGCGTCCGGGACCCACCACACCCACTGTTTCTACCATTTTCCCCAAGTTGAAGAAATGAGTCTCCATGTCCAGCCTGGCCTGGGGTTTAAATTAGTCTCCACGCGCCTGGTTCGAGGAATAACCAACGCGTGTGTAAGAATTTGCAGCGTTTTTATCCAACCTGGCGCCTAGTCAGCTACCCAAAAGTACACCACTTTGAAATTTACGCGCACAAAAACGAGCTAGATACCGACCTGATCCTACTCCAACTACTGACTCGGTGCAACTCTGATTACGTAAAACCTGATGCTCAACACTACTGGCCTGGGCTCCCCACTGGCCTGATTGACACGAGAAGGTAGGTGAAGGTCTAGGCTTGTTCTTACACGTAACAATGAACAGAATTCACACACAGGCCCCACGCAAGTCGGTCTAATGACTGCGATCTTCGAGGAATACTACTTTCGTACTGAAAACTACCGCGGTCGATTCTGCTCGATTATACCGTTGATGAGCCTTTGCCCATGCCAATTCCCACCGTGATGAAGATTCAAGAATGGCCGACTCAACGGGTGCAATCGGGAGTTCGGCCTGTGCATTGCGCAAAAGGGAAGGTGGTTTTTCAGGTTTCGGCGTTTTACAAAGCGGAAACGTTTAAACTGGAATTTGAAGAACGGGGCTGAGATAGAAATGAACGTTTCACCGAATGATTTCAACCATCCAGGCTACTGATGGCGTCATACTACAACTGTATCCTCACAAGCAGTTCACTAGTGTTCAGCTGAATATTTATTTATTTATTTATTAATGACAATAACGGGAACAAGCCCAATTACAATTTTAAAAAATCGTTAAAAAAAATTATTATTAAAGAAATAAGAGTATTTGAAACGCATGGAAGGGCAGATGGTACGGTGAGTAGTTCAGGTGGTGATGAACTGTGTGAGATTGAGCAGCTGAAGAGCCTCGTAGACAGCATAACCTTTTGACGATGGTGGAAAGGAGGGAAAAGGGAGGTGGAAAGTTCTGATCTTAATAAGAATAAAGTTTCGAGATAGATTTGAGATTAGGTAAATTAAATGGTACTACCCGTATCAAGGGTGAGTTTTTGAGATTTCTGGTACCCAGGCGTGTGGTGTATCATTTTCATCTAAATTTTGGACGCTGAATCGATTGGAATGAGTCTCCATGCTCCTAGTACGAGGAATGACCAACCCCTGTGATTTTGTTTATATGACTTAGCAGAACAGGGCTCTGTTCTGGATTCGTGACGTTCCACAACTGACTTTCCAACAAATATGACACGAGTCAGGCGCGCAATGCGAAAGCTAAACGGATCTTGAACAACATACGTCCTTCTAATTCAGCGGGTGCCAGAGGCCAGGCTCGATTTCACCTTCAAACAAACTCATTTACAAACAAGTTCATTCAGAAGAACGCGAATACTACGAGTGGCCTCCCGAGCCAATTGGCGCGCCAACGCACAAAATTTACCCACTCAGTTTGCAGGAACTAGGTCGATTCTGACTGAGGGTCAAACGAAATTAATCAAATCTCTCTCGATCATAACGCCCCTTTGACACCGGGTGATGGAGTATGTGAATGCCATTTGAACAATAAAAACGATACGCCCCATTTTGATTGGTTATTCCTTGAATAATCAACCCATGTTTTCATGCAAAAAGTCAATTTCTCCGATTCGGCCCAAAAATTGTATCTGGACGTTTCAAATTCTAGATCAAATGTAGCAAATGTCCGTCCGCCGTACGCCGTCCACGCCAATTTTGGTAATAGCAAATTTTCTAAAAATCTGAAATTTTGGTCGGAGACCTGGGGTCTATTCCTAGAAACTCTTCACTCCACGCTTTGCGACTCTTCATCTCATACTCTTCACATTGAAATTACGAAGAGTTGAGGAACTTCCTGTTCCTAGAAACCTTTCACTCCAACTTTCTTAATCTACTCGAAATGTAGAGTGAATTGTGGTTGTCTATCTAATTTGTTGTAACCTTCCTCGGGCTTAGGACACCTAAACGAGAAAAACTCAAGACTTCTACTGCATAGATATTTATTTTAAGTATAAATTATCTCCTAAATGATATTTGGCGAGTACTCAAATATTTGGCCAAGTCATTGGATACTCTACAAAAAAAATGGACGAATCTTCATTTGAAACCCACAGCATTGACTCTTCATACGACTGTGAAGAGTTTCTTGGAACAGAACCTGAGTAGAACACCAAAAACTCTGCAAACCTTGACTCTTCATTTCACTCTACATCTTCATAACGCTCTGCACTTTCTAGGAATGAAAAGTTTTCGTAGAGTGGGGGGTTTGCTCATTCATAGTGGAGAGTGAGGAGTGAAGAATTTCAAGGAATAGGCCCCTGTTTCCGGCTTTAGTTGTTCCTCGAAACTTTTCAACCCGATCGGACCGAATTCGGGAGTTGGAAGGGGAAGGGGGATGAGTTTTTTGGAAAATATATTTTCGAGATTTTCAGCGATTAGAGCGTGAGGGGTACCATTTTCGACAAAATCTTGAACGCTGAATCCAATTAAACGAGTCCTTGAACGATTGGAACCCACAGGAAGAGGTTATGGGTCTAAATGGGTAAATGGTAAATGGTAGATGGTAAAAAGGCACCTAAAGGAGGGGTTATGGGGGGCCCCAAGCCGGAAGCCTGGTGGCTTGTTGTGCTTCTCTAGGTGTCTCATTCTTTAGTCCACAAACAGCCCTAGTCCCCTGATGAGGGTTGTTAGGTTGTGAACTAACGTATTGCAGGGTACGGTTCTCATTGGGGTTTGTGTCCCAAAGAGGTTGTATCTGCGGGATTAGTGCTGGGCACTCAAAGATTATGTGAGTTGCAGTTTCGTCTGCTTCCTCACAGAATCTGCATAGAGTTGTTGGTTGTGTTACCCCTATGCGGTTCAGATAAAACGCAGAGGAGCGAAGCTGGTTAGCAGGCCAACTATCGCTCTTAGGTCGCCGCGTTTAAGTCTGAGTAGGTCCTTGGTGAATGATGGATGGGGTTCTGCCACCATACGCTTACTGTGGACATGTCCCTCAATATTCCGCCATCTGTCGGTGTGTTTCTTGTGCGTCTGTTTCGTTGCCCTCAATTCCCCTGTGCCCCGCCACCCACTCAAGGGACACTGTATTGCGGGCCGCTAGAGCACAGAGTTCACAGTCCTTCACCAACTTTGATGAGATGTTGGGTGCTGTGAGTGCTTTAATCGACGCCTGGCTGTCGGAGAGAATGCGGAGGTGTGCATTAGTATGTCCTCTCCTCAGACTTTCCAGGGCACATGCATTGATTGCCAGAATTTCGGCCTGGAAAACGGAGGTGTATTTCCCTAGTGGTGTAGAGTATTGCCACCTGGTTTTGCTCCATACACCCCAGCACCTGTCCCTGTTTCCATTCTGGACCCATCAGTGTACCAGATCAGGTCACTGGTACAGCACTGTATGACCCTTCACCCCGCAGAAGTCATTGATGACTTATATTGGTGGGGATTGGAGGGAGTTCTGGGCATGACATCAGCCACCATATCTAGTAGTGGTGTGTTTATCTCTCTCAGAATTGTAGTATGGCCCTGATGGGTTGATTCCCGCCAAGTTCCATTCCATTTCAGCCTCAGGGAGGCCATTACAGCCTCTCCCTTGATGAAGAGTCTAAATGGGTATTTATCTACCCATTTTGAATGTGTGTTTTCAAGATGTATGGTACCTAGGCGTGTGGGGTATGACTTTCCATAGAACTTTGGAACTTTGAATCGATTGAAATAAGTCTCCATGCGGCTGGTGCGAGCAAAAACCAATCCCTGTGAAGGAATTTGCAGCGTTTTCAAGATCGATACTGTTATTGCAGAAACATATCGGCTGCGGTTTTCAAAGTGTTTTCATGCTCAACATAAACTGACTCTTGCACACAGTATCCTGCACTTCTCAAAAACTGTAGAAAAATCCAAAAATTTTTCATCCCCCCACCCTTTTTACAGAATTGAGGTAAATCACAATAACCGAAATAGATACAACGCCTGTGTGATTCTTCTTAGATTGATTTCAATTTCACTTGCGGTCAGCCTCGAAACAAGAACTTTTCGAGTCTGTTGTGAACCCATTTTACGGTCCCAATACAATACGACCCCTCAGGGTGACTCGTGCGATTTATATCGCTTCTCTCTGGTTCTGACCTTTTCCTTTCGCTCGGACCCATTCCCTTCTGGACCCTTCTCGGTCGAAACAAAGACGAAAGGATCGTTGCAAACGAAAGTTTTCTTTCTTGGGAACGGACGATGCTCATTAAGCCTTCGAATCGCTGAAGGGAGTGAAAACAACGGAGAGAGATTTGAAGACAAAGTGAGAACATTAACATGATTTACCTATCCTCGAAATCGGATTAGGTATTGTCAAAAAATGATCTGATAAGTTTTGATTGGTTATTCCTTGAATAATCAACCTACGTTTTCACGCAAATGGTCAACCTCTCCGATTCGGCTCAATTTTTTTTTTCTGGACGTTTCATGATGTCTAGATCAAAAAAGGTCAATGTCCGTCCGCCGTCCATTGTCCGCGCCGTTTTCGGTAGTAGAAAATTTTCTAAAAATCTGAAATTTGGGTCACGGGTCTGTTCCCGGCCTAGAACGGTCCACGAAACATTTCAGCCCGATCGGACCAAATTTGGGCGGGGTTGGGGTCAAAATGTGTTTTTTGAAAAATTGATTTTTCGAGATTTTGGGCGATCTAGGCGAGTAGGGTATCATTTTCCACTAAATTTTGGACGCTGAATCCAATGAAATGGGTCCCAGAACGATTGGCACCCACCGGAAGAAGTTATGGGTCAAAATGGGTATGTATCCACCCATTTTGTATGTGTCAAGGTTTCTGGTGCCTAGGCGTGTGGGGTATCATTTTCCTCTAAATTTTGGACCCTGAATCGATTGGAATGGGCTCATTGTTTCCCCCATTCGAGGAATAACCAACCCGTGTGTAATAATTTGCAGGGTTTTTGATTTCATCAAGACGAGGCAGGCCTGACTCCAGTGGGGCCAGTGAGAACCAGTAGAATGATCACACTTATCTGTATTGTTAATACCAAAACACCTATTTTCCTCACTCCAGAAACAGTCGTTCAAAATAATATAAAATGATAAAATAAATATGAACACGAGTAAAGAAAGAGCCTATTTGAGAGACATTTCTGAGAAAATCTCTTAGCTTTGCATTTATTCGAAAACTTTTCAAAAAATCAAATGATGAGTGTAATTGAGCAACGGATTGGCTCCTTCACAGAATATTTCAGCAGGGGTTTCGTTATACGAGACAGTCGCCTTTTACAGTCGCTGGCACAATTCTCCTTATTCGGAGTTTGTTTTCGTCAAGCGGTTAGTCAATCACCTTTTACAGTCTTCGCAGAGTGAATCAAAGTCTCTCAACGTGAGCGAATTTCAGAGGCAAAATGTAATAGAAATTCGGAAAGTTCGTGTCTTAAAGAACAACATTTTTCACATCAGCGAAATTTAACACGAAGAAGTCTTCTTAGAGTTGAATTTTTGACGGTCATTTTTCCTCAGACGAACCCTCGTCTAGATAATCGCTCGCCGAATAATAATCGTTAAAAACTACCTCGTCGTCCTTGGAAGCACGGTCGAGAAGCCAAGGCCTCTTGGAATATTTCCGTCGCCATCTTAAATAACGTCAGCGATTAACACTCACATTGAAATAAGTAGTAAATTTGAATTTTGCCCACTCTATTTGGACTATGTCATCTCATATGTATCGTTGTTAAACACATGCGAATTCACATTATTTATCTAATTTTGTCGTGAAGTTGAAGATGTAATGCAAAATTATTTAGTCGAACTTGTTATTAAAATTCATTCGTTTTTCTAAATTTTGTCAGTTTATTCCAAATTGCCGTGCTCGATTTCAAGACTTGACCGTTACAATGGTAAGTGGATCGTTGCCAATGGATTCTGTCGGGTCTCGGGCGTGAAATGAAGACCGCTTTCAGAGTTGAAATATCGCAAAAGAAACACTAATTTTCTGAGTGATTTAGAATTTTATTTGGGCTGAGTCAGTAGAATGATGAAAGACGATGATTTAGCACGATTTCCTTCGTGAGAGTCGATAGTTAACAGGACAGTTTGTGCCAACTATAAGGCATTGAAGCGAGAAATAGTGTGTCACAAACTTAGGTCAGGTTACTGATTCCTGTTGGACCAGCAGTATCGAGACTCATTTGAATCGATTCACTGGAAAATGATACCCCACACACCTAGTTACTATAAATCTCGAAAAAACATTCAAAATGGGTAGATAGATACCCATTTTGACCCATAGCCTCATCCAGAGGGCACCAATCGTTCCGAAACCCGTCTCATTGGATTCAGCGTCCAAAAGTTAGTGGAAAATCATACCCCACACGCCTGGGTACCAGAAATCTGGAAAACACACATTCAAAATGGGTAAATAGGCACCCATTTCGACCCATAGCGTCATCCAGAGGGCACCAATCGTTCCGGGACCCATTTCATTGGATTCAGCGTTCAACATTTAGTGGAAAATGATACCCCACACGCCTAAGTATCAGAAATCTCAAAAACATATTCAAAATGGGTAGGTAGATACCCATTTTGACCCATAACTTTTTTTCGGTGGGTGCCAAGGTTCTGGAACCCATTTCATTGGATTCAGTGTCTAAAATTTAGTGGAAAATGATACCCCGCACGCCTAGATCGGCAAAAATCTCGAAAATCCAATACACATACACATTTTGACCCCTACCCTGCCCCAATTTGGTCTGATCGGGCTGAAAAGTTTCGACCAATTAGAGCCAGTAACGGGTCTCTGACTAAAATTTCAGATTTTTAGATAGTTTTCTACTTCCTAAATCGGCGTGGACGCCGGACGGCGTACGGCAGAGACTTGCTAATTTTGATCTAGACATTTTGAAACGGAGAAGAAAAGAAAAAAAAATTTGGACCGAATCGGAAAGATTGACTTTTTGCATGAAAACAGGTTGATTAATCAACGAATAATCAACCAAAAATGTGACGAGATATAACCGAAAACCCACTAGTGACCAAAATACTCTGTTCAGTTGTTGAAAATCGATCATCCCGATTGAATGAAGTACACACGGAACTTACCTCCACCAAACTCAAGTTACCAATACCTGAACTTTGTGACCTTTGTTTAGAACAAAACCTTAATAGATCCAAGTTGTATCTGGTTGATCATTTTCATTATATTCCTAACAACTACTTGTATTTAGTTTGCTTCAGTCGTTGAATATTTTATTCACAGAGAGAAGTTATTTCCGTTCACATCGGACAGGCGGGCGTCCAATTCGGTTCAGTATGTTGGGAATTATACTGCCAGGAGCACTGTCTTGACTTGGCAGGCAACCGAATTTCCGACGGCTCCAAAGACCTCCAAACTAACCATCAGGCTCCTGATCCCAGCAAAGTCAACGAAGACGCCGATAGATCGACGACAAGTATTTTCAGGAGTAACGAGAAAGAAAGAGACACGTTAGGCGTTGGAGGAGGTTTCCCGTCATTTTTCGTTGAGATGTCCAAAGGCAACTATTCGCCTCGTTCGGTTCTTGTCGACTTGGAACCAACCGTTGTTGGTAAGATTCGCTAAGAGAGGATCCAAAACGCTATAGTTATTCAGTAAAATGTATACACACTACAAAATGAAATCGAACTCGATAACATTTCAGATGAAATCAGAACAGGGCGACTAAAGGAGCTTTTTGCACCAACAAATTGCATAAATGGAGTGGAAGACGCGGCTAATAACTACGCTAGAGGGCATTATACGGCAGGTGCAAAGATTCTGGAGCAAGTTCTGGACCCTATAAGGTGAAATACGCAGGTCAAATTTCTTAGTAAAAGATTCCACTTGGGGTTTTTGTTCTCATGCTGATAGTTTGGAAAAAACACTGCTAATTCTTACAATGAGTTTGGTTAGTCCTCGGATCAGGGGCATAGAGACTCATTTGGAGACAAAATCGATTCAGCACCCAAAAATTAGTGGAAAACGATACCCCATGCACCTCAGTCGTCGAACATGGGGAAAATGGGGGAAACGGAGTGTGGCGGGTCCCGGACCCATTCCAATAAATTCGGAGTCCAAAATTTGGTGGAAAATTGTACCCCACACGCCTAGGTACAGGAAACCTCGAAAACATTCGAAATAGGCAGATAGCTACCCATTTTGACCCAAAATCTCTTCAAGTGGGGCTCCAATCGTTCCGGGACCCGTCTCATTGGATTTAGCACCAAAAATTCAGTCGATACTCTGCAACCACCAAAATCGGCGTGGTAGGACATTTGCTTATTTTGATCTAGACACCTTGAAACGTCCAGAAATGAATTTTGGGCCGAATTGGAGACGTTTTTTTCCATGAAAACATATTGGTTATTCCTTGAATAATTATTCAAGGATCTCGCATATTGGTTGATTATAATCAACCAATATGCGATATCTCTTGGGGATTCTATACAGCACATCAGGCCAACAGAAACTATAGATGTAGAGTCCATTTAGCATATCTCGCTTTTCGTGGCTCTTCAATGATATACTAAATTGACTGGCTTTGACCAAAATCTACCTCATACCGGACCGTACATGGCTCCATGAGTGCTTTCAAGTGGAATCGGCGAGTTTTGCAACGCTCAACTGCAATAACCTACGAGGCCGCTCGAAATTGGTGGTTCGCTTCAGGCAGGGCGGGATCGTTAAGTGGATTCCACCAATCGCTTTGGTTATCGACAAAGCAGTTTCTTTGCCAACCAAAGAAATTGAGCCGAACGATGGTATTGCGCAAATGCGCGAATCCAGTTCTGATACAGTTTCAGCATTTTAATTGATTAGCCGAAATTCCGATTATCGAAATTATAACCCTCTGCCCAACGGACTCGCTAATGACAGCAAATTTTCGAACAGTCTGACATGACAGGTGATAATCGGAAGGCCGTCTGAATCCCCCAACCCCCACCCCTGTAACTAACCTGCAGTAAATAGAAAGACGTTGAAGAATAAGAATATCCGTTTTGCAGGCGTATGGCAGAAAACTGTGAAAAACTACAAGGTTTTCTCGAATTCCATTCATTCGGTGGCGGAACTGGTTCAGGATTCAGCGCTTTGCTGACTGAGCATTTCAACAAAGAATATGGCAAAAAGAGCAAATTGGAAGTAGCGATATTCCCATCTCCAACGGTGAGGCGCAATGAAATAGCGTACATTGGCAACTATCTGGGGTGGAATGGATATGCATAGGGGTTTTGGATAGACGTGTGAATGACCGTACATAAAACTGTTTACGTGGTTTCAGATGTCAACGGCAGTAGTCGAGCCGTACAACGCAGTTCTGACAACCAGTTACACCTTGGACCATACAGACTGCGTCTTTTTGGCCGACAACGAAGCAATGTACAACATTTGTCAAAACCAACTAGACATCGACACGCCGAGTTATGCGAATTTGAACCACCTATTGGCACAAACCGTCAGCTCGATAACAGCAAGTCTGAGGTTTCAAGGGACTCTCAACGCCGACTTCACGGATTTTCAGACAAACCTGGTCCCTTTCCCGAGGATTCACTTCCCTGTCGTCACCTACGCTCCCATCGTTTCGAGGAAAAAATGCAGCCACCAAACGTTGTCCATAGCTGACATCACTTCAAAATGCTTCGACCCAACGAATCGACTGGTAAAATGCGACAACGAAGCTGGCCACTACATGTCTTGTTGTCTACTTTACCGAGGGGACGTCACATCGAAAGACGTCAACCACGCCATTTCTCAAATTAAGACAAAACGAGGCGTCAATTTCGTCGACTGGTCACCGACTGGATTCAAAATCGGCATCAACAGCTCGTGCCCGACGGCCCTCGACAGTTCGGACATGGTACTCGGCACGCGAGCTGCCTGCATGATCTGCAACACGACGTCGATAAAAAACGCCTGGTCTCGCCTCAACAACAAATACCACGTCATGCTGAAGAAGAAGGCGTTCACGCACTGGTACACGGGAGAAGGAATGGAAATGGCTGAATTCCTGGAGGCTCAAGACAACGTACTGACTCTGGAAGAGGAATACGAACTGCTCATGAAAAACCACTGATACTCATTCAGCATCTTCTTTCCAAAACTAATAAAATCGTAGGTCAGAACGTGGATTTAAATTTTGTTGCCATACAACCTGAAAAACGCTGCAAATTCATTCACACGGGTTGGTTATTCCTCGGACCAGGCGCATGGGGACACATTTCTTCAACATGGGGAAAATGGAAACAGTGGGTGTGGCGGGTCTCGGACCAATTCCAATCGATTCAGCGTCCAAAATTTAGTGGAAAATGATACCCCACATGCCTAGGTACCAGAAATCTCGAAAACACATATTCAAAATGGGTAGATAAAATACCCATTTTGACCCATAACATCATCCAGAGGGCACCAATCGTTCCGGGACCCATTTCTTAGATTTCAGCGTCCAAAATTTAGAGGAAAATGATACCCCACTCACCTCAGTTGCCAAAAATCTCGACAATTTTGAGAAATTTCCTTTTTTGAAATACACATTTTGACCCCTAACCCCCCTAAATTTGGACCGAATCGAAGAGAGTTACTTTTCACATGAATACATTATTCACGGAATAACCAACCAATAAATATAGTATAAAGGTTTTGAATTAAGTTTTTGTCCACTTTAACCAAATTGTACACAAGGCTTGATCGAACTAGGACAGTTGCAAGTCATATGTTCGTATGGCGCACGCGTTCTCGTTTTTTCAAAGGAAACATATATTCAGGAAACAGTTGGGGTTATGAAAGAAGGGTGGAAGGTGAGATTAGATATAAACGGGGGCAGGATGGGGACACAGCTGCACATCCTGAAGACCTGTCGTCCACTTCAGGAGCTTCTGGGGAACTAACGAATGAAAAATTGGATTTAAAAAATGTTTTACGGTGAGAGATAAGGGGATAATTTCAGACGACTTATTTGTTTATCATTTGTTGGCAGGAATTGAGGGAAAACGGACATGAAAATTACTTAGCCACCAAATTTGGGTTGGGTAGGGGTCAAAATGTGAATTTCGAAAAATGGATTTTTGAAATTTTTTGCAATCTAGGTGTGTGCGGTATAATTTTTTACTAAATTCTGGACGCTGAATCCAATTAAAAGGGTCCCCGAACGATTGGTACCCACTGGAATAGGGTATGGGTTAAAATGGGTGTCTACTTACTCATTTCGAATGTGTGTTTTCAAGATTTCTGGTACCTAGGCGTGTGGGGTATCATTTTCCACTAAATTTTGGACCCTGAATCGATTGGAATGGGTTCGGCACCCACTTTTTCCCCCATTTTCCCCACGTTGAAGAAATGAATCTCCATGCACCTGGTTCGAGGAATAATCAACCCGTGTGTAAGAATTTGCAGCGTTTCTAAGTGACGAATTTCTTGTGAATCGAATGCGAGGGCTGCTCCTTCCGCCTACAAATCGAATTTACTGCTTTTTGAAAACTGCCTGAATAGTCTAGTAAGCAAATATCATATTTCAATCACCTAGTCTAATAAATTTGAAATAAATCAAAGAAAATAATAATAAATTTAAAGAAAAGTTGGATACAAATAAAAGGTGGCATTAGTTTCCGCGATCATTCCAGAAACTACAACCTCATTAAAACCTTCTGCGTGTTTAAGTAAACCGTCATCCAGCATCTGCGTTTTAGAAAATTGCAGGCTACCAGAGGGTAAAAACATGAGCTTAGCCCGCGTTCGAAGGTTCTCGTTCGGTGCGAGGAGAAAGTGAGGTTGAGGTGGTGGTGTAACACTAACGTCAGCGGGCCTTGAGGTCAAGTCATCTCATAAATCTTGGTCAGTCGGCCTCGATCGGGTCTTTCCGTAGTTTTCAGCCCTTTACTATCCCATCTTACCGTGGTAGACGCCATTCATCTTTATCTACGGTTTGGGGCAGGGGTTGTGTAGCGCTTAATTCTTCGTGGAAGGAAAAAAACACTGCAAATTCTTTCACAGGGGTTGGTTGTTCCTCGGAACAGGCGCATGGTAATTCATTTCAATCGATTCAGCGTCCAAAAATTTACAGAAAATGATACCCCACACGTCTTTGTACCAGAAATCTCGAGAGCCCACATCGGAAATAGGTACCTAGATAAATACCCATTTTGACCCATACCCATGGGCTCCAGGAATGAATGAATCGTTCCGGGATTCATCTCATTGGATTCAGCGTCCAAAATGTATTCAAAAATTATACCCCACACGCCTCGATCGCCGAAAAGCCATATTTACATAGGTACATAAAAAACATTTGGTTTAGTCTGAACCTTGCTAAGTCAAAGATCCTAATATTTCAGTACGGGGGCCGGAGGACAGAGAAGTGGAAGTTTGGAGTGGAGGATTTGGAGATTGTCAGTAGGTACACGTATCTTGGTGTTACTCTTACTCCACGGCTGTCCTTTGCGCAACATCTAAAGGCCAAGTCCGCTGCGGCAAGATTTGCCATGAATTACGCCTGGAACCCCCTGTTTGCCAGTGCCTCCGTACCACTGCAGTGTGTTCCAAGCTATACTGTGCTGCGCATCACCATGCTGGGGGTTCCGAGAGTATGCAACTGTGGAGAGGGTCCTGATGGTTTGGCTAAGGAGGCTCTTCCGCCTTCCCAGTTACGCACCTAACTACCTGCTACATCTTGAGACCGAGCTGGACTCCATTGCGGCATACACTCTTGAATCCACCTTGAAGTGCCTGGTAAAGCCGCTATGCTTGAACGCCGATTACCAAGGATTGTTGCCAGAGAGGTGATAAGGGCGAGAATCTTCTGGGCAGAGGAATACGGGCTCATGGCCTCAAAGAACGAGGTGTCAAACTCTCTACACTCCTTCGATGAATGCTCTCTGAGAAGCGAGACGGCACAGATTTTGGAGGGATTTCGTCGGGAAAAGAAAGAGTTGGTGGGCCAGGGCCCTCGTATCGGAGAACTTCACCCTGTACAGAGAGCTCAGCCGCCAGTTTAAATGTGCCAGCTACAATACAAACCTTGGACTTGATTTTCGAACAGTGTGCTGGCTGTTCAAGGTTCGCGGAGAACTAGTCGATTTGAAATGGAAGCCCTACTCGGTGGACACGGGGGATGTATCGTGCCCCTTGTGCAGTCTCACTGTTCCTGAGGAACTGTACCATTTCCTCTGCGTCTGCCCGAGACTTCAAGAACTTCGCTTGACGACTTTCACTTCCTACAACCTCTCAATAAACGACGACGTGAGGCTCTTAGATGGCAGTGAATGTGCAAAAGTCGCAAAATTCTGTGAGCTGGCTTGGCGGTTCAGGCTGACCCAAGTCCATAACTGCTGGAGGGTCTCGTTTCTTCTCGCCCACCCAATTGAGTTCCATTCCTCTCAAATTACATTTAACCCCTATAGTGATGTTGATTTCGGTGTCAAATTCTTTTTATTATTTTCATTTTATTTATTTTATACGCCCATTTATTTTAGTCCTACATGTCTCGCATTAGACCCGTACTTCTGGCTACACCAAGCCGTATGGTTTATTGAAATGACTTGTATATTGAAAATTTTCTTGTGATTTGTTTATAATAAACTTCTTTTCTTCTTCTTCTAAAAAACATTTGGATCCGGTCAGGCTGAAAAGTTTCGAAGACCAACAATTTACGGAATAACCAACCAAAATAAAATAAAATGGAAAACCGTGTGATTAGACTATACAAAGACTGTAATAACGAGAGACAAGTCTAAAGAAGACGGCGGCTTAATCCGTCGGCAAACAATGCAGTTTGTACAAGCCCTAGGGTCATTAGTCTGGCCCTTTCAGTAGGACAAGACCCTCGGAACCTCGGCATCCCTTCAAAGTAGTCATCGCCTAAGGAAGACAACCACATCAAGCGGCAGACATCTCAAAATAACTCCTAGAAGGATGTTCCTTAGTCGGAATGAGGTGATTGCCCATAACACGACAAGCCCGTATTCCCCACTCATATAAATCTAATAATACCAATTATGTACAAGGGAGCAGATCAGGGCCGTGTGGCATTTGAGAGAATCATTAGAAATTCGACGAAGTGCCATGGCGAAAACTAAAGTGCCCAGACGTTGTACCGCCTTCTAAATTGGGCACGTTGATATTATAAAATAATCACTTAATCGAACTGCTCAGGAGCTGCAGATGGCTGGAAGTAGAGGCATTTGATTTTGGTTGGGTTTTCATTGAATAATCAACCAATGTTTTCATGCAAAATCTCTCCGATTCGGCCCAAAAGTATTTTTTGGGCTTTTCAAAGAGTCTAGATCAAAATAATCGGGGTTATTCCTCGGACCAGGCACATGGAGACTCACTATAATCTATTCAGAGTCCATAACCTCTTTCGGTGGGCACCAATCGTTCCAGGACCCGACTCATTGGATTCAGCGTCCAAAATTTAGTAGAAAATGATACCCCACACGCCCAGATCGCCGAAAACCCATTATTCGAAATACACATATTGACATGATCTCCGGCAATGATGTCCGCTCTGTCTCTCTTGGTTGATTTTGAACAACGCTCAAGTTAGGATGAGAGATTTTATTCTATGTTAAGAACTCGCACGTGCGGGGATTTACCTCAGTATTTTAGTTATTAACAAACAAGGGACAACACCGTTCAAAAAATATAGCTGGACTAACTCCAGGTTTGTTGTCTAGGAAGCTGGAGACCGAACTCTCGATCTTCCGTCATAGATTATCATTTACTGTGAGTCGAGAGTTAAAATGAACTGAGGATATAAAGAGCACAGAACAATTATCCTTGGCTTTGATCTTATTTGGAGAAGACGTGTTTCCTTCACAGCCATTCCCGCTCATTTAACATCTCCCAGACATACAAGCGCTCTATTTATACGGCACTCAGCCTCTTATCAAAGAAGTATAATACTAAAGAAATCATTTATGAATAAGAGCACCGTCGTGAGTCGTTTTCAAAACAGACGAGCGACGTCACACTTGGATACCGGTTTGTAAGAACAACGACGGACAAGGTAATAGGGGCGCGTGCCCCAGAATATCATTGCCGATGATAATGTTTTGGTTGGTTATTCCTTGAATAATCAACCTGTTTTCATGCCGTCCATCCATCTGGTCTTTTCATTCTTCCCGTTCCTACGCCTTGCGGCTTTACCGGGGCTTGCTTACTACCTGATGGTTGCGCTACTCTCCTGCCGTGCGTTTCGCCATTGCTATTCAGCAGTGCCTGGGATGGACCTAGCGGAGGTTGGGGCCAGGAGGGGTGTCTTGGCCTGTGGGCTAGCCTTTTGCAGCCATGACTCGATGGGCAAATATTTTGGTGCCTTCTGCATTGCCTCTTGATTGGAAAGCTGCCTGCCATGGATTATCTTCTCATGCAGCCTGGCCCAGCACTGCTAGCCATCGTCTTCGTGCAGTCGCGTATTTTGGGCATCGAAGGTAGGCATGGTCATGCCGTCTCATGCTCGCTACACTCGCTTGGAAGGCTTCAATCTCATGCCATGGAGCTTGGCATTAAAGTCGCCATGACCAGTGGCAAACTGTGAGATGTAGTGGTCCACATCGACATAGCGCTGTGACAGGCGCACTTGGGATGACACTTGGCCAGATTTTGTAGGTGTGCCATCCATTGGGGGATGCATCCCTTCGCTCCTGTTACCTGTCTATGCTGATGCTCCATTCAGATGTGAGGATCGCCGTAACTTTATTCACAAATGCTTTCACTCAATGTCTTAGAGCCTCATCATCCGTCAAAAAAATACCTCATGCGAAAGTACAGTTAACCCCATGGATGACTAACGGCATACTCAAAGCTATCCGAAATAGAGACAAATTATGCAAACGATTGAAAAGAGAACCCTTTAATTCTAATCTGCGTGAAAGAGTCAAAATTTACCGAGCCTCTATTAAGCGCCTAATCTCTAACTACTTATTACTACTAACTTTACTATAGCATGCCATACGTGTTCAGATCCCTCCCTGCGGATCTGAAGTCTCCCTCGGATTTCTCCCGAAATGTGTATAAAAAAAAAATCTTTTCTTGGCTCATTTTAACTGGCCCCGACACCTGCCGCACCCTTTTATCTAGCCCATATGTGTAGTCCCCATACTGCTTCACTCATCATGTACCTCATCTGTCTTTCGCACCCCATCATTGTAAATGATTAGAGATGGTTTACATAGGTATGTCAGCTATAATGTTGGCTCGAACGCTTTTTTTTTTATGCCATCAATTTTGGTTTAGAACAATTTTTATGTAAATCTATTGGCCGGCGACCGCTTTAGCCTATCTATCGCCCGATCGGACCAAATTTAGGGGTACCTACTAAGGGCCAAAATGTGTCGAAAAATGGATTTACGTGATTTTCGGCGATCTGGGCGCGTTTGGTATCTATCTAATTTCTGACGCTGAATCCAATGAGCCGGGTCTCGGAACGATTCGAGCCTCTTGGAAGAGGTTATGGGTCAAAATGGGTATGTATTCACCTATTTCGAATGTGTTTTCGAGATTTCATGTACCTGTGTGGGGTATCATTTTCCACTAAATTTCGGACGCTGAATAGATTGGAATGGGATTCGGGGTCTCCCCAAACTCACTGTTTTCCCCATTTTCCTGGTCATTTTCAACCACCGTTTCATCTTTTTTAGGTTCATAGAGGCTTTTCTTGTGATTTGCCCCCATGAATCCCCACTATTACCATGGCTGAGTCATCTGCAAACCACATGATTTTCCCATCTATATCCCTCATTAAGATGCCGTATACAAATTCAATACTAACTGCCCATAGAAATCCTCAGAGTATACACATTGTGGTGTAGACTTTCGCGGTTTTCTAAAGATATTCTTTAAATTTATAATTTGTCCATCACACGGCATTCTTGAAACACAAAGAGATGAGAGACTGCTTAAAGAACTTTGGAGCTTACCTTAATTTCGTGATATTTTTCCTCCAGATAGTAGGCAATGTTTCTAGCTTCTTCGTACTTTTTCGAAATGTCCAAGTATTTCTCGTAATGACGTTTGAACAGGACAAACCTATGGACAGAATATGATACCATTGGAAATTGTACCGTTCTCTGTACCGTTTGGTCCAAAACTTTTTTTTTTTCAAAATTAGTCGTGAAATAATTTTCTAGGGTTGCACAAAAAAAAAAAAAAAAAAAATTAGATCTTTTTTTTCCGTAAACCGGATAATTAGTAGGTCTGAGTACTCACCGATAGAAGTCGTTTTCAGATATAATATCCTTGATGGAATCTTCAGGGTCGATTCGATCGTGTATGTACTGGCTTGACCTTCTGGAGCTGACGCCATCACCAAAATCACCAGTGATTTTCAGCGGTGGTTTGTCTTGGGTAGGCGGCGGTGACTTTAGCGTTTCTGAGTCACTGAAGTAGACAGGGAGGTTTCCAGGGCCCAAATCGTCCTCGTAAACAATGCACGCTTCCCTTTGGATCTACAACAACAACCACAGAGACGATGTAGCGTCAAAACTGTACATCAACCATGGACAAAGACTCTCCACGTGTTGTTTGGTTATTCCTTGAATAATCATAATCCCAACTTTTTTTATGGGCGTTTCAAGGTGTCCAGATTAAATCCTAGAATGAGGGAAACAGTGGGTGGGTCGTGTCCATTCCAATCGATTGGGTCCAAAATTTAGTGGAAAATGACCCCACACGCCTAGGCACCAAAAATCTTGACACATACAAAATGGGTGGATACATACCCATTTTGACCCATAACTTCTTCCGGTGGGTGCCAATCGTTCTGGGACCCACTTCATTGAATTCAGCGTCCAAGATTTAGAGGAAAATTATACCCCACACGCCAAATTACGGACCAAATTTGAGCGGGGTAGGGGTCAAAATGTGTTTTTTGAAAAATGGATTTTGAGATTTTGGGCGATCTAGGCGAGTGGGGTATCATTTTCCACTAAAATTTGGACGCTAAATCCAATGAAATGGGTCAAAAGGTGGTCGCGTCACTGGAAAAAGTTATGGGTCAAAATGGGTATGTATCTACCCATTTTGTATATGTGTTTTCGGGATTTCTGGTACCTATGCGTGTGGGGTAACATTTTCCACTAAATTTTGGACGCTGAATCGATTGGAATTGGTCTGGTACCCACTGTTTCAATTTTTCCCATGTTGAAGAAATGAGTCTCCCTGCGCCTGGTCCGAGGAATAACCAACCCGTGTGAAAGAATTTGCAGAGTTTTGTGGAAATGACCATGCACCTGAAGGTGTGAATTTTATGGCTGATGGGGCTTCAGGCAGGAAGATGAGCTCACCTGAAGAGAGGCTTCGCTGATGCCGTGCTGGATCTCGGGAAGATTGTTGGGTGCGCTCTGGAGAACGAGGTCGTCGCTCTTGCTGTGTTTTAGGTCGCACAAACCCAAACCCAAGGGACGTTCCTCGACTCCTGTGTACCTCCCGATGACGGGGCTTCTACATCCGTCCCTCAAGACCATTCTGAATCCTCCGTCTGTTGGGCTGTTGGGGGCTGACGACTGATAGAGAAGATCTGTCATCACACCTGTAAATTAATTTCAGATCCAATTACAAAACACAAATCCCAACTCATTCGTCAGAATCCTGTGGTGTCCCACGGCAGATTTCAGGGTGACTGGTCGTACCTCAGAATCCTGCTGACACTGCCAGCTTTACACGTTTTGGAGGGACTGTCGTTCGTTCATGAAAACCCAACCAATTTCGAAATCAACAGGCCACCAGGAACGCTATAGCGCTCAGCCTACATCCTAGCCGAATTCGGAAAAATATTGGTGCACAACATTTTGGTTGGTTATTCCTTCAATAATCAACCTTTCTATTTTTGCAAATCGACAAACTCCCAAATTCGGCCCGAAATTGTTTTCTGGGATGTACAAGGTGTTCAGATCACAATGAGCGATGTCCGTCCACCGTCAAGCAGTTTTCCTTGATTTAGCAAAAGCTTTTGATAGCATTTCACATGACCTTCTTCAAAAGAAGGTCATTGTAGTTGTCGAAATTAGATTCATCTGGCTCGGTGGGAGTTAAACTGGCTGCTCATCTGAGGCTCATCCCCTGCCACGGGCATTTGCCCATATAGGGGATTAATTTCCATAATTGTGACAGGCCATTAAATGGCCTGTGCTGCATTTTTCTTTGTATTCCATTCTCTGTTCTGAATTTTTTTGAAAATAAATTATTTAAAAAAAAAAAAAAAAAAAAAAAAAAAACGTACGCCGACTTTGGCAGTAGAAAATTTGTTTAAAAATATGAAATTCGGGGCAGGGTCCGTTCTGACCAAATTTAGAGGGGGGTCGGGGTCAAAATGAGTATTTCGAAAAATGGATTATCCAGATTTCAGTGATCTAGGCGTGTGGGGTATTGTTTTCGACTAAATTTTGGAAGCTGAATCCAATGAAACGGGTTCCGGAGGGATTTAAGCCCACTGGAAGGGGTTATGGGTCAAAACGAGCATCTATTCACCTCTTTCGAACGTGTGTTTTCGAGATATCTGGTTCCTATGCGTGTGGGGCATCATTTTCCACAAATTTTGTGACGCTGAATCGATTCGAATGAGCTCTATGCTCCTAGTCCGAGGAATAATCAACCCTTCAAGGAAGAATTTGCAGCGTTTCCCGTTTCCCATGTGGGGTTAAATTAATTATTACCCTATGGTAAGTCACGTCTCATGTATCCCATGTTTTATTAAATATTATTTTACATTCGTTTGCTGATTTTTTTTTCAAGCACGCATTCAGGTTTCAAATGTGATCACTTCTCAAGAAATGTGTGATACTCTTCCTTTACCAGTAGATAACTAGTTAATATTATCTGGCAGGAGAAATCCCTCCTATAGGCCTTTAGTGACAAATCTATCTTTTCGTTCTTCGATAGTTCCTTTAAAGCTGGAGATAAATTTTTCGAAAACACTCAAACGTTGTGTCATTGCCGGAAAACTATTTATCGTTATAACCAATATAATATAAATATAATATATGAACACACTCTCTCATCGACCGGGTTAATACAATCAAACGTAATTACTCTTTGATAAAAATGCCGACCCCATTCCTGGCGCGTGAATCATTTTCTTACAAACAACGCTGCATTAAGAGAGGATATAAAATGAAAAACGCTGCAAATTCACTCACAAGGGTTTGTTATTCCGCGGACCAGGAGCATCAAGACTCATTCCAATCGATTCAGCGTCCAAAAATTGGTGGAAAACGATACCTCAAACGCATAAATCGTCGAAAATGGGGGAAACAATGCTTGTGGTGAGTCCCGGACCCATTCCTATCGATTCAGGGTCCAAAATTTAGTGGAAAATAATGCCTCACACGCCTAGGTACAAGAAATCTCGAAAACACATATTCAAAATGGGTAATAGATACCCATTTTGACCCATAACCACTTCCACTGGGCGCCAATCGTTCTAGGACCCGTTTGATTGAATTCAGCGTCCACAATTTAGTCAAAAATGATACCAGGTCCCTGATCCGAATTTCAGATTTTTAGAAAAATTTCTACTACCAATATCGGCGTGGACGGCGGACGGATATTTGCTCATTTTGATCTAAATTTCTTAAAAAGCCCATAAAACCAACCTAAACGGAAAACTAGTACCATTGCTGTAATGTGCCAAATGCAATATCAATGCTCAATAATGCTTTTTAGCTTTATCAAAAAACCCTTTTAGAACCGTAAGTGACGTCGCCCGGTGTCCGGCAATCGTTTCGTCCGGTTAAATATTGAAATTTTCCTCGAATTTCAACTCAAACAAATTGTTTTTTAATTGATAAATTACCGATCATTCCTACTCAGTAACAAAACTAACCACGGTATCTTCAGCGCCCTACCAACATGGTCCCATAAGAAGCATATTGATCTAACTCGATAGCAGATTCTATACCAGCAACTAAGTAGATGCCTAATAATCAGAAACACGATAGCCAAAATTGAAAGTGTTCAGAATTTCTTGAAATTTTAAAGGCTTTTCTGGCAATTTGAATTGAATTTTTGATTTTGCGTCAATAGAGTCAGATACACACAAAATACGTGTAATTAATTAATTCATAAATATGGATGATGACGAAATAATATATTTATGTAATCCTTCTTATTTGCTGCGCTATCTATTAAAAGAAGGCAGATAGGATAATTTTTCTGGTTGAAAACAGAGACAAAATAAAACTACCAATAGTTATAAATTGTCTGGATAAATTCCCATTACAACATTCACATTTAAGTATGTACTTCGGTACATGGCTACAGAGGTGCTAAATTGTTTCAACTTTTTAAATTTTTTGGTTGGTTATTCCTTGAATAATCAACCTATGTTTTCATGCAAAAGGACCTCTCCGATTCGGCCCAAAATTTTTTTCTGGGCGTTTCATCAGAATTAGCAAATGTCCGTCCGCCGTCCACGCCGACTTAAGTAGTAGAAGTTATTAGTTTTATTAGTTATTTATATTAAGTTATAAAAATCTGAAATTTTGGTCAGGGGTTTGTTCATGGCTCTAGTTGGTCCTCGAAACTTTTCAACCCGATCGGACCAAATTTGTGCGGATTAGGGGTCGAAATGTGTTTTTTGAAAGATGGATTTTTCGAGATTTTGGGCGATCTAGGCGAGTAGGGAATCATTTTCCACTAAATCATGGACGCTGAATTCAATGAAGTGGGTGCCAGAACGATTGGCATCCTCTGGAAGAAGTTATGGATCAAAATGGGTATGTATCCACCCATTTTGTATGTGTCAAGATTTCTGGTGTTTCACCAGTATGTCTGTCTTATTGAAAACTATGAAAATGTTGTTCTTTAAATAAACAATTGACAAACAACAATTTAATAACAATAAATCATTAACACTAGTATCACAAAGCAATTAGAAACCGAGAACCGCAAGGGCTTGATGACAAGAAGAGGCCACAAGTTAACTACCTGGTAGGTACTTGACATAACGACAGTCAATCAGTGTTCATAACTACCAATTATGATCCCTCTATCATGCCTATCCGGTCAGTATCAATATTAAATATTCAACTGCACAAGAAGTTGAAAACATGGAAAATTATGTCATTTGTCTGTGTAAAAATCAAACAGCAATAAGTGCCGATGAGATCATTGGACCCATTTCTGCATTCTACCGCACTTTCTTCGAAGTTAGAATTTATATAATTAATGTAATTAAGTAAAATCCCATTGTCAGCGTGCAATGAAAGACCCTGAACTGGCCCGAGCCAATATTTTGTCCTACTTCTAGGTAATTAGTTGAGATTCATACCCCTTTCGGTTCCTATTTTGTTGTTGCACTACAAAGACGATATCGTGGACGTGATTGATTTAAAACACTCACGTTTGTGAACAGGAAGAGATATTTCCTCGGTAATGACGACTGATGTTTACAGGACACTTGGCACAAGGAAATCGCGGCGCAATCCGGAACGTCCTGACGCGAGGACCGCACGCACCCACGAAGAGCCGTCGCGCAACTGAAGAAGAGATTTACATCTGAGTTCCCACTCCGCCCGTCAGAGCGCGCTGAACTGTTCCAGACTGATTTTTTACTCTATTACTTATTAAAAAATAATCAAAAGTTACTTATAACTACAGAAATTCCAAAAATTATCAATTTATTATATAATTTCAAATAAACCAAGTACGTTCGTGTTTTATTTCGTCTATTTATGCGAAGACTAGCGGTGGCTATGGAAAACAAAACTGGTTCACTTGGGAATGTCAAACAGACATCGATGTTTACAGCCCAAACATCGATGTTAATGAGCAACCAGAAACCTACATTATTTTCACTTTGTTTGACTCTATTTCCAGGTTAAATTATAAAGTGTTTAGGTATGTAAAACAGACAAAACAAAACCATAACGTTCCAGGTTGATTCATTACATTAATTTTTACAACGCATTTTTTTTCAGTATGCCACCAAAAAGACGCGAGTGTGAAAATAGTTTTCCCAAAATGAAAAGGATCAAACAGCGACATGTAATATGTAAAATGTTGTGGCCGAACTTTAAGACCTCGGGAAATACTATTTTTAATTTTTTATTGAACCATTCCTCTTAGCATAAACCTTAGAGCATAAATTACTGGTCTACTGTAATTAAAAATTATGAAAAATGAGTGAAAATTTTAGAACATCGATGTTTTTCTGTCAATGTATCGACCATATCGATGTTGATGAGCTGATGTTTTCGATACATCGATGTTTTACTTTTTTGACATCTCTAGTTCTGCTCAGCGGGAAATTTGTACTTCTATGGTAAAGGGTCTCTACATTCCTTCAATGGAAATTTTTTGCTGATTTTTCCTCACATGAAAGCAGCTTCAGGTTCTGGGTGCTCGCAGGTAGAAGCAGAGTTGTCACATTTTTATATCATGATATCAAAATTTGTATAGTTACCTTCTTCTTGTTAGCAAAAATCAACTTTCGTCTTCAATTTTGTCAGTTTATTGTATTTAATAAAGATTAATTTATTTTTAGTAAAGATAAAAATTATGATTGCTTCCAGAACTTAATTATTGAATCTGGGAGAAAAAAAACAGTGCTCTGTAACATCAGCCATTTTAAATCGATGAACGATAGTATCGAAACCTGTACCATCATTGGTGAACAATCGACCAATGAACGTGAAACATCGATGTTTCAATACTATCGGCTATCGATGGCCATCCGAACGATGGCCTGAACGATACTGATCAATATTGAAATGGTATCGATACTTTTCTTCTGATACCAATCATTTTTGTATCGATACTCTGCTTTCGATACCAATACTGGTATTGGTAAAAATAATTGGGATCGAAAAAAGTTCGAACAATAACAGTACCTCAAATTTTTGTTAAAAATTACCAATTAAGAATCAAGAAGGCTCTCTCCTAAAAGTTGCTACACTTGTTTCGGCCAGAACTTCGAGTAGGTATATACTTTGGGTAGCACTCAAAAAAGAGTAGAGATTGATATCCCGCCGCCTAGTCTTACCAGAAATCTTGAAGACACATTAAAAATGGGTAGATAGGTACCCATACCATACTTTGACCCATAACCTCTTCCAATGGGCGCCAAACATTCTGGGACCTATTCCATGATACCCCACACGCCATGATCACGAAAATACATTTTTAAGACACATTTGACCCCCCCCCCCCCCTCTATTTAGGTCTGGTTGGGAAAGACGCGCATACCTGCTGAAACTCGCCAAAGAAGCCTCAAGGACGTCGGAACCCACAGATTTATTTACCTATCGGTTCAAAGTAAAAATTTCATTTTAATTATCCTGGGCCCAGTAGTTGGGCGATCGGTATTTTTATCGAACTAAAATATCTTAAATCGAAACTTTTGTGAGGCTTGAAGTTCAGGCTTGTATTTTAATTTCCCTACCACTCTGCTCCTGGTAAAAGTAGTTTGATTCTAAGTTAGAATTACTCGAGATCAGGGTAGGGATCCCCTGGACCCGCCGTGAACAATTATATCAAACAGACACAGAGAACATCGAAGTTTTTAGCTAAATTGTATGCTAAGCATCTATTTCTCTACCAGAATAAATATATTTCAATTCGTTAAAATCATAACTTGTACTTCACTTTAATACTAAGTATCATTCCTCATTCCTATAATAGTAGGTACCTGCGTAAAATTCCTCAATTTTGATCAAAAATTGCAAAAGCTGTTCAGATCACGAACCGAGCTCTGATGGATGGTTCAATATCCAAATTGGAATTCACCTTACGAGCGACGTTCCATCGATAATGGTGAATTTTGATTTAATAGTTAAATCAAGGGAGTCGCGACAAAATCAAGCAATTTCAAATTCTTCATTATGTTAATTCGGACTGTATATTGTACATTGGTTTTATACCAGAAACAACCACGGCGAATTAGGTACCTAAAAGTTGTATTTTGACATTTATTTCCAGAAGCTTCTTTTAACAAATAGTTAACCATCAAAAATTGAATCAATATTCGCTGAAATGTGTTAACAGCACAAATTGAAGGAGGAAAGAAATCAAGTAAAGAATCACTTTTATTGTACCCAAGCATTACTGAAAGCTTTCAACAATCATCAATTAACTTGCAAGAAATAACTTCTAAATACATAGCGGTTTTTAAGTGTTTAATATATTTTTTTTTATTCATGGTTTTATAATAACTAGATGCAAACATATACATTAACTTATTTGATCGTACCTAGAGAAAATGTTAGGATGTTCATAATGGTTTTCAAATGAAAAGCATTCAAGGTACGGCTTCCATGAATTAGAAAAATAAAACACTTGATGTTCTGTTTCAGCAACATAATGACGCCAAATTTCCTTCTGGTTTATTACTTCAAATATATTTTTTTACTTAAATCATAATGTTTTTGATAACCGACATCACTGCGATCTTGGCTTCCAAAGTAGAGGAAGTTCGTGGGAAAGTAATCTGGAAAAAAATCAATGTATAAATATATTATATCAGAGTCATTATGAATTTGATTGGTAAGCGGTCGTGGGCCATGTCCGAAAGTATACTGTATAAGCGTGGCACTGGGTAGGTACTTTTTGAAACAACAATAAGAAACAGGTATAATCTGTATTACTAAGTAAATGGAAAAATTACTGATGGAAAAATGCAGCAAATTCTTTTACAGGGGTAGGTTAATCCTTGGACCAGGCGCATGGAGATTCATTTCAATCGATTCAGCGTCCAAAAATTGATGGAAAACGATACCTCAAACGCATGAATCGTCGAAAATGGGGGAAACAATGCTTGTGGCGAGTCCCGGGCCCATTCCTATCGAATCAGGGTCCAGCATTTAGTGGAAAATGATGACTTCAGTATCAAGTAAGTAGACACCAGATTATTGGGTGAGTTCTTCAGTACTTGAGTACTTGAATATTCTTGATTTCGTACATACCCAGGTTACCTAGGGGCACTAGGTGGTAGGAATTTGATTCATCAAGAAATACTCGCGAGTAAAATATGATTCTACACCACAGACCTTGTTGCTTTACGGCAACAAGGTTGATTATTCAAGGAGTGACCAACCAAAAGGTAATTTATCTATCTATGGGTAAATTCCAATTCCCCATCATCTAAATAAGATAATTCAGAAATAATTTTCATCTTAGTCTCTACTTGAAGTACCTATGAAGATAGGCAAAATCAATTTTCAGTTTTGGGCTTAAGGTTGAGTGTAAATCAATTAATTAGACCCAAAATAGGTTTATATGTACATACCATGGATGGCCGTCATCAGAGTCAGGATCATCCTCGACGTCCCCATCTCCAGGAACATCAGGAAGGTGAATATTGGTAACGAGGTCCCTCATGGCGTCCATCAACGAGGCGACACTTCTTCTGAAATCCACCCCAGCGCCACCTCCGTTTCCCTCAGCACCTTCGTCACCACTGAAATCACGGCTCATGTCAGGATTTTTATCAAACCAAGGTGAGAATTTGCTTCAATTAATGTTAATAGGAACACGTACGCTTCATCGGAGACTACTTGATTCATGTTGTAATTGGGCATGAGAGACCTGAGAAATACCACCAAAGTGCCATTTTCTGACGGAGTTGTGCTTCTCGTTGGCCTCGTGTATAAATTTATCGAGTCGGAAGGTGGGAGTGGATCAAAGTTGAACATGGGCGCCGGAAGTTCCTAATATGGTAAAAAACGAGTGTTTACGTAATCGCTCAAACTGTAATACTGAGAACATTTTTCCCAAAAAAATTGCAACTTGCTTCGCTTGTCAGAATGGGAATGTCTGTCATGTCGGACAAAATAATATGCCGCAAAATGTTTTTGGGCGTAGCTGGATACCGAGTCTGACGGTTGTGCTCCCAAATTCCTACGAGGGGATCATTGGCTTCAACTCGATCCAGAACTCGATGCACGTTACTTTCGAGCCAAGGTAACAATTCAGACTCTTTCCACACATGGTAGCACCTCGCCACGTAGAGCACTTCAAGTTGAGTTAAGGATTTACTCTGCCTGCAACGGTAATAACACTTTGTAAACAGGTAATTTCAGGTGAATCATGCACTGTTTTTAAACATGACATTAGGTACGTACTTGCTCTCGGCGTCTCTAAAGAATGGACTGGAAAGGATTCGTGAATCTACTTGGACGCAACATTTTTCTGTCAAAGGCAGCAAAACTCCAGGAAATTGGATGAGTGCCTTCTGCAGTTGGGCATGAGCCGCTTCGACGTCGCCTAATTGAAAGTATGCCACAGCCAAGGAATACGCAAAGTTCGGGAGCTGTAAAAATAAATGTTGTAAAGCCAAAAAGAAACATAACCATGAAACTTCAACAGACCGTGCAAACCCAATCGTACCTGTGACAGATTTCTAGACGGTTCACATTCGTTGAACATTTTCAAAAGCCATTCGTACTCTTGGGAACGAAGGGCGTAGAAATCCATAGCCAAAATGATAGCCAACGGGTCACTGTCAGAGTCCAACGACAAAATAAGTTTGGCGAACTCCAACGCCGTGCGGTAACAAGCTCTCGACCCAACGGACATCATGTGTTTGAATAGAGAAATGTACAAAGACCTAAGGGCACAAACATTACAGTCACCATTGAACATTGTTTATTGTTCTCAATAGAACGTATAATATAATTTGTATGGGACAGCTCATCACAATAGACGATTAAACATACAGAGAACTCGCGTTTACGATAGTTTATTTCCATATAATTGATTCTACAGCTCGTTTACGACAAAACTCGACTCATAACAATTTTATTTTGGGCCTCATTATTGATTTATATCACACTCAACAATTACCCATATTAAAACTTGACTCTTAGAGAAAAAAACGCTGCAAATTATTACACAGAGGTTGGTTATTACTCGGATCAGAGGGATGGAGACTCATTCCAATCGAGTCAGCGTCGAACATAAGGAAATAGGGGAAACAGTGGATATGGCGGGTCCTGGACCCATTCCAATCGATTCAGGATCCAAAATTTAGTGGAAAATGATACCCCACACGCCTAGGAACCAGAAATCTCGAAAACACATATTCGAAATAGGCAAATAGGTACCCATTTTGACCCATAACCTCTTCCGGTGGTTCCCAATCGTCCCAGGACCCGTTTCAGTGGATTCAGAGTCCAAAATATAGTCGAAAATGATACCAAACCACCTTGTACGCCATTTTTTGAAAACACATTATGTCCCCTACTCCCCCCCCCCCCCCTCCCGAACTTTTTCCACTACCAAAGACGGACGGCAAATGAAGTACGGACATTTGCTTGCTTTGATCTAGACACGCCAAGAAAAACCTTTTGGGCTAAATCGGAGAGATTGACTTTTGGTTGGTTATTCCTTGAATAATATTAACCTATGTTTTCGTGCTAAAGGTCAACCTCCTGCAAAGAAGGTCAATTTCCGTCCGCCCCGTTTTCGGTAGTAGAAAATTTTCTAAAAATCTGAAATTTGGGTCAGGGGTCTGTTCCCGGCCTAGGTCGGTCCTCGAAACTTTTCAGCCCTATAGAACCAAATTTGGGAGGGGTAGGGGTCAAAATGTGTAGTTCGAAAAGTGGATTTTCGAGATTTTTGGCAATCTAGGTGTGTGTGGTATAATTTTCGACTAGATTTTGGACGCTGAAGCCAATGAAATGGGTCCCAGAACGATTGGCACCCACTGGAAGAAGTTATGGGTCAAAATGGTTATCTATCTACCCATTTTGTATATGTGTTTTCAAGATTTCAGGCACCTAGTCGTGTGGGGTATGATTTTCCACTAAATTTTGGACGCTGAATTGATTAGAATTGGTCCAGGTTCCACATCCACTGTTTCCATTTTCCCCATGTTGAAGAAATGAGTCTCCACGCGCTTGGTCCGAGGAATAACCAACCCGTGTGAAAGAATTTGCAGCGTTTTACATATAAACATACTATAGGTTGATTACTCAATAAATAAACAACCAAAACGCCCGTGTTAGAAAGGACACGGAGGCGTTGAGTGAGAAGTGGTTCCCTCAACTCCAGTGGACAAAACGACCCAGAATGGTCAATTCTAGTGAGGGGAGTGGAGGTGGTGATGTATTGGATGCTAACTTCCGACAATGCGAAAGTATTTGCGCTGACGTACCTGTTCTCTTGTTTACGGTAATCAAGACGACATTTCCCCGAAGATATGAGGAAAGACGGATGGAAGGCGCACTCTAGACAATATAGCGCACGTTGAATGAATTCAGCCGCCATAGAGAGGTCGTCACTTAGACGACAGAGATCAGACAGTTGAAGAAGAGCATCCACGTGGTAGGGATGCGTGTTGATGATACCCTGAATCCAAGACGAAACATTCAAATCACAAATTACCATTTCAATGAAGTGACTCTTTAGAACAAAACTTGATAACTCACGACTATGTAGTCAGGATTGAGGCTTTCTACAGCGTCGAAAAACCTCATTTGTATCTGTTGGTAGTTCACGGAGTGCTCGTACGAGAAATACGAAATTCCGTTCTTTGTCTCCAACAATCTCATTGAAATGCCTGGAAATTAAAATGGTTAGACAATTTACTGACGCAATAAAGTAACGAAGTAAAACAGTACCGTCTGGACATCGACACCAACCTGGTTTGCCAATCTGAGGCCAATTGTCCTTCGGAGAGACCAACACGGTCGACCTTAAGTGACCACGATTTCGCCCTCGTTTCTTCCTAAAATAAATTAAAAGAATTTGATATCTGACAGAAGCCGCCCAGGGTTCATTAGAATGCCAACAGAGAAATCAATCGAAAAAACGCTGCGAATTCGCTCACAGGGGTTGGTTATTCCTCGGACCAGGCGCATAGAGACTCATTTTAATTCAACTTCTTGAATATGTGTTTTCGAGATTTCTGGTACCCAGGCGTGTGGGGTATCATTTTCCACTAAATTTTGGACCCTGAATCGATTGGAATGGGTCCGAGACCCGACACACCCACTGTTTCCCCCATTTTGAAGAAATGAATCTCCATGCGCATGGTCCGAGGTTTAAATTAGTCTCCATGCGCCTGGTTCGAGGAATAACCAACCCGTGTGTATGAATTTTCAGCGTTTTTGAGACTAACAACTAAGCATACACAGTTTATAAAATCATCACGTCCCGAGACTTATATTGGAAATGGTGAAACTCCAGTATTAGCCCATCCTTATCAGTCCCATACTATCGAAAACGGCAAACAATCGACACTACCCGACTTACCTACCTGTCCTCGACCGTTTAAATAAATGAATAAAAATATATAATAAGATTAATATTTAATGAAATAAAATAAATAAATAACCTGTATATGTGAAAAATTACCGACATACGAGGGTGGATCGATATGTTTCGGGCCTGACCAAGAAAAACAACGTTTTTAAGAATTTTTTTTTTTTCTCAACATAATCTCCTTCAAGGCTGATAAATTTCTCATAGCGGTGTTCTAGTCTAGTAATGCCATCTCTATAGGCTGATTCGTCAAGCTCCTCAAAATACCCATTTACAGCTTCGATTACTTCTTCATTGTCTGCAAATCTCTTACCGCCAAGCCATTTTTTGAGGTTAGGAAACAGAAAATAGTCACTCAGGGCTAGGTTTGGAGTAGTCATCGCAACGATTGACGTGCGATGGTGCATTATCGTGATGGAACAAGATTTTTTTTCTTCGCCAGATGAGGAGTTTGACGAATTAGTCTATAGAGATGGCATTACTAGACTAGAACACCGCTATAGAAATGTATCAGCCTTGATGGAGATTACGTTCAGAAAAAAAAAATTTTTTTAAAAACGTTTTTTTTTCCTGGTCAGGCCGGAAACATATCCATCCACCCTCGTATGGTGATGTCGCCAGATAGCAGGCATATATCGACATGTGACCCCATTCGATAGTATGGGTCTGATAACGAGGGGGCCACCCCTACTGGAGTTTTTCCTTGGAAGTTAATGTAAAAGCTGTGATCTCATAGTATTTACGTTTGGTCATTCTGCACGATCTTGGATCCAAATATCCGTCTCAGTTCGTTGTTAGGGTTGAGCGCTCTGGGATCAATAGTCAGAATACACTTCTTCATTGTTGGAGCAGGCGCTTCTGCCAGATGTTCACTTTCTTCCATTTCACCGAGGATTTCGTTCACCTCACGGACAGACCTTTCCACTTCATCCTAAAACGAGACACGAAAAGTATAATATGCCAATGTTTTGGTAGGTTATTCCTTGAATAATCAACCTGTTTTCATGCAAAAAGTCAATCTCTCCGATTCGGCCCAAAAATTATTTTCTGAACGTTTCAAGGTGTAGATCAAAATTAGCAAATGTCCGTCCGCCGTCCACACCGACTATGATAGTAGAAATTATTCTAGAAATCTGAAATTTTGGTCAGGGGTTCGTTCATGGCTCTAGTTGGTCCTCGAAACTTTTCAACCCGATCGGACCAAATTTGGGTGGGGAAGAGGTCAAAATAGGAATTTCGAGAAATGGATTTTTGAGATTTTTTCAATCTAGGCGTGTGGGGTATCATTTTCCACTAACTTTTGGATGCTGAATCCAATGAAAAGGGTCCCAGAGTGATTGGCACTAACTGGAAAGGGTTACGGGTCAAAATGGGTATCTATTACCTATTTCGGATATGTGTTTTCGAGATTTCTGGTACCTAGGCGTGTGGGATATCATTTTCCACTAAATTTTGGACCCTGAATTGATTGGAATGGGTCCGGGACCCGCCACACCCACTGTTTCCCCTAATTTTCCCCATGTTGAAGAAATGAATCTCCATGCGCTTGGTCCGAGGTTTAAATTAGCCTCCAAGCGCCTGGTTCGAGGAATAACCAACCCGTGTGAAAGAATTTGAGGGGTTTTTAACAATTGTAATAGAAAGGTTGTTGAACAATCTACCTCGACGTTGTCCTCGCTGCTCCTCGTGTTGCTACTTTGAACTTTGCACGACTTTTTCTTCTTTTTTTTCTTTTTCCTCCTGGAGGCATCGCGCAAATCTATGGCACCATCTTGAGCGTTTAAAGAACCGGCTGTCTCGTTGTCATCCTCTTTCACTTCACTTTCAGAATGTGACAACTGGTTCAACTGGAAAATACAAGATTGGAATATTATTACAAAAATCACGAGTTTCCCGGAAACGACTTCCACGAGTCAACGAGTTCCCATAGAACGACTTGAACCATAGCAGTATGCCTCGTAGCAAACATACGACGCTGCTCCCTTACGTGACACTTTGAGCAGCAATATTTAGTTTTTCCCTAGAAATGAGCATCCTCGCCATGCCAAGAATATGTCATGTTGACAGTATCAGCAGGGTAAAAGTCAGCTCAGCTGTTTTATCGCTTCCTACCAAGGTTCTCTTGAGCAAAGAACTCATCATCGTGCTTACAGCCCATTACTTCAATAAAGTATGCCTTGCCATGTATATACTTGGTAAATGAACACTACTTACTTCTGGAATGTCACTTCATCCCCATCAAGCTACGCTATCAGCATTGATAGGAAGAATCCAAGACCAAAATTTAACAGTTTTGACTCACAAAACCCCGTGTCACTCATTTCGTTAATCCTTAATCTTAAAATATAAAATCTGAATAAATCGATTATATCTTGTAAAGCTCCAGGAGGAGATCGACGTTGAGTGTGTGGTATATGTCTTCAACCCATGAATGTTGTCGCTTGCACACATGTCATGCTTTTATCATATATCTCCTTACACAAGACTAAAATAGTTACAATTCTCGCTCAGGTTGCAATGCAAGAACAAGGTTAGTACTGTACCGTTCTCATATATATCATCTACTGGGTTCCTTTGAAACCCATTCTAGTAGTACATTCCACCACTTCCATAAGATAAATTCCCTAGTTGGGAATAATGCTGGACACCAAGATAACTTTAGGATGGCAGCAGCCAAGGCAGCAAAGACAACTGCAGCCCTGAGTCGACTAATGTCAAACATTCAAGGACCTAGACCGTGTAAGAGACAACTATTAATGTCAGTTGTACACTCCATCCTGCTGTATGGGGATGAAGTATGGGGGGACGCTCTGATTGTCAAATGCCACCAAAAACGGATGCTCAGAGTGCAAAGTAGAGGGGCGCTTCGCATTGTGAGCGCCTAGAAGACAGTATCAGAACCAGCCGTGCTCCTCCTGACAGGAGTGATACCAATACATCTGCTTGCAAGGGAGAGGAAAAGGATGTACGAGCGACGGGATGAGGAGCCCTGGCCTCAATTAGCCAAACAAGAGCGGGAACACACACTCAACTCCTGGCAGGAAATCTGGGAGACAGAAACAAGAGGAAGATGGACGGCTCGACTGGTGCCCAATATACGTCCCTGGCTAGAGAGGAAACACGGTGAAGTTAACTATCATAACGCAGTTCCTCTCGGGTCACGGGATGTTCTATCAGTATCTCCATAAGATGCGTATCGTGGAATCTGGATGCCTACATTGCACCAACGAAGAGGACAGCGCTCAACACACATTCTTCGAATGCGAGAGGTGGGAGAGAGCGATGGCAGATTGCAAGGGAGCTAGAAATGACCAGCCCTCCCACCCCCGAGGATAAGATGACAAGGACGCTCGAGAGCAAGTCAAAGTGAAATGCCGTGGCAGGGTACATCCAAAACATCCTGGAAGGCAACTCGTCGAGGAAAGGGACAGAAATCGAAACCCAGCCTGAGTAATGTGCCAAAGGGCGGGTACACACGTTGAGGATTCCTCGTTGATCGATTCCTCTCCGGCCGACGGACCGTGTGGACGGGTCGAGGCCTTCAGTTGAGGCGGACCGAACAGGCCGCCAGGCCTTTACAATTTTTGGCCACCTGAGGCCGGGGTTCCGGTTCCCGGAATTGAACCCCTTCCTTCACGTGTGGATGAGGTGATCGCTGATCGGTTGTAGGTATCGCTCGAGTATCGTCACAGTGGTCGTAGCTCCTCGTTAATTTTTTCACAGTTTTCCTCGAAAGGCCTCTCGCGTGTCGAAACCTCTGACCAAAGCCTCCTGGTTTTCCCGTACGTGTGGATGCTCCGGCCGCCTCAGAGGTTTTCCTCAGAGGAATCCCTCTTCGGAATCCTCAACGTGTGTACCCGGCCAAACAGTTCCGGGCTGGGCCCCAACGTGGGAAAAGGAGGTGAGGTTTTAAGTGGGTAAAAATTTCCACTAACTTCTTTGGTTGCGGTCCCCCCCGATATCTTATAAAGATTTTCCTCACCTTCCTCCGAAAAAAAAAAATCAGATAAATTCAGTAGGGATAACGATGGCTCCTTAGACGTAAGAGTTGCTATAATACATTTTCGATGGCCTTTCCTATATGGGCAAAATGGTGGTGTTAATTAGCAAGTTCCCATTGGAAAAATAATCTGTTCACTTTTTGAAACAGGTCTCACGTAATGAAAACAATTTCATGAAGTAAGGATAGCACAAGTCGACCAAACACAAAGTAAAATACTTTGCGAAAGGCGTTCGACCACTTACCAGGTCATATCGATTGATGTTGAGCTGCTTCTTTTTTGAGCTGCTCGAGCTGGAGAAGTCGGCTTCGGGATCACTTTCGTCATTTCCCAGACAATTAAGATCCTTCTCACCTTGTAGCCCGAGTTTTCTCAAAACTCTAGATGACATCGTTCCAGTTGATTACCACATCGTAGATCGAATATCAGACCGTGATTGGACCGTATGGTTGAGACGAAGCTGACACAACAGAAGAATTACTACGATAAGTTCTAATGTTCTCTGTAAAAAATGTATCTGTACGTACAGTACGGTTTTAGTTCCACGAATGGTATCTCAGAGAAACCCCTGATTAAGTCGTCATACAGGCTATTCGAAAAGGAGAATCCACACATACATTGATAGTTGATACACACATCTACAGGAATCTCTTCAAGTCTTCACAACTCAAGTCAGCTGTTACCATTCCATGAAAACACCATAATGAAGATAGGGAGAATATCGTAGATGCTAACAGATGGAGGACGGGTTCACAGGCTTTGTCTCACTTTCCGTAGGTGAACGGATATTTATCAAGGGCTCGTTTTCAGACATTTTTGGCAAAACGGTTAGTATAATTTAATTATTCACGTATTCATGGTTTATTATACCTATTGGTATAGTATATTATACTATACTATGAGAGTATTACTCTCATTCACATTTGTAAAAACGCAGCAAATTCCTACAGTGAGGTTGGTTCATGGAGACTCATTTCTTCATCATGGGGGAAACAGTGGGTGTGGCGAGTCCCGGACCAATTTCAATCGATTCAGGGTCCAAAATTTAGTGGAAAATGATACCCCACAAGCCTTGTTTCCAGGAATCTCGAAACCACACATTCCGAAATGGGGCCAATCGTTCTGGCACCCATTTCATTGGATTTAGCGTCCAAAATTTAGTGGAAAATGATACCCCACTTTCCTAGATCGTCCAAAATCTCGAAAATCCATTTTTCAAAAAAAACATTTTGACCCCTACCCCACCCAAATTTGGTCCGATCGGGTTGATAAGTTTTGAGGACCAACTAGAGCAGGAAACGGGTCCCTGACCAAAATTTCAGATTTTTAGAAAATTGTCTACTACCAAAAACGGCGCGGACGGTGGACGGCGTACGGCGGACGGACTTTTTTTGATCTAGACACCTTGAAACGCCCAGAAAAAAATTAACTGTAGGTTATCATTTTCCCCATGCACCTGGAAGGAACCCTGTGAAGGAATTTGCAGCGTTTTGATATGTATATCTTGAAACGCAATCTGTCAAATTATGGAGAAAATCGGAGAGATTACTCTCAGTCATAGGTTGATCATTCAATGGATAATCAACCAAAAAGTAGAATGTCTATCCGCCGGTTCATGGTGACAACCTCTCCGATTCGGCTCAAATTTTTTTTCTGAACGTTTCATGGTGTCTAGATCAAAAAAGGTCAATGTCCGTCCGCCATACGCCGTCCATTTCTAAAAATCTGAAATTTGGGTCAGGGGTCTGATACCGGCCTAGAATGGTCCTCGAAACTTTTCAGCCCGATCGGACCAAATTTTGGCGGGGTAGGGGTCAAAATGTGTTTTTTGGGTGATCTAGGGTATCATTTTCCACTAAATTTTGGACCCTGAATCGATTGGAATGGGTCCGGGACCCGCCACACCCACTGTCCCCCCCCCCCCCTCCTTTTTTTTTTTTTTTTTTTTTTTTTCGGAGGTCAGATTCGGACCTAGCACCTCCGAACCATAATAATCTATTGACTTTTTTGATTCACCTTTTTTTTTAAGTTCCCTATTCTTTGGAAGCAAAAGAAAACAGATACTTTTGGTTCATGTTATCATTATTTCCTTATAATTGCATTTTTCTTCACGAATTTTTTTTAGTTGAAATAGATCGTTGTATAGAAAAGGTGATGAGACTATATCATCTCGATTTTCTCTGAAACCCTCATACAGAAACCTCATATACATATCTTTGTCATAATGACACATATATTGTAGGTACCAAATTTCAGCACTTTGGGCAAGGTATCCGAAACCATAGATTTCCGCTGTTTTGTTGCTTGTTGTTCCTTCGACTCCTTGCAAATGAATTTTCACGGATCTTGCAATCATTTTAAAAACCAAAAGAGTTCGCTGGAGACAAATTCAACGCATACGTCTCATCCCAAGTCACATTTCAATGTGAATCTCAATTTCAAACACCATCCCGCCCAACCAATTGTCGACAGGGCGTATGCTGCGGTTCGCGCGTGCGTTTGCGCTTATCGATTCACAATTTAACGGCTGCAAGAATTGCCTAATAATACATAATATGCAATATTGTGCAATATTTCGTGCCAAAACGTATTCTCCTCTTTTTAAATAACAGGAGAACGTTTCGAGAGCAATCATATCTATTGAAAATTACTTCGAATTTAGAATTGCTTGTATTTCGGTTGGCTTTTTTGTTTCGAATTAATACTTTTAAAAAATAAATAAAAATGAGGCGTTGTAAAAATGCACTCTACCTTTTCGGTGAGTTTACCGCATCTGGTTGAATCACTCCTGGATTTCAAGTGACCCTTGAGTAATCTTGAACGAGTGCCATGAAAATAGCTACTTCAAAGCCCAAGACCAAATGCGTACTTTAAAGGGTATTACGATGAATAATGAGAAATAGATAACAATACCGGTATATTTGAGTTTTGCGTTTGATTAGCACCTATTGTCACAATGGTCATTCATTTTGCTGAATTTCATTCTCTTTATCCAATGTAACCGAGCTTTAATATCTCAGGATATCTCAGGTGCTTAATGAATGAGTGAATTACACTACTTACAATCCGGCTTGTTGGCGTCTTGTAATGTAACAAATGTATTGCATGTAGATCATCTTCCAAAAAAACCTGTTTAAAAAAAAAAAAAAAAAAAAAAAAAAAAAAAAAAAAAAAAAAAAAAAAAAAAAAAAAAAAAAGTGACCTTTTCTGTTGATTTTGACATTTTTTTTTGTCAGCCATCCTCAGCCCTACCGCCCCCGATTCCACCCTCGCGTTAGCCTCCAAACAAGTTCCCCGAAAATGGATTCAATTTATTGACGAGATAGCCACCCAAGTCTGCCAACTACGGACAGAAGTGGTGTCGAATTGTAATATTCTGAATTCTTTTCTCGCGATATTTAGTACCTATTCTGACGTATCATTATTTTCCAAATCATGTAGAGATGCTGAAAATTGGATTTTCAAATATTAAAAACCTTGCACGGACAAGCGTGAAAATTTTAAAAATAGTTTTGGCTTGCTTACAGGTGTATTTTTTACATATTTCTAACAGGTATTCAGGGAAGTACTTAAATGAGTGGTTTTTACGTTTTTTTTTGGGGCGGTGACTGATATTCTAGGAAGGAGGCATTAGCCGGAAGGAATTGCTGTAAAAGCCATTTTGATGGAGAGTTCAATGAAAATCAAATCTCCGCTTAATATACTCAAAGCACTTCCTGCCCAACAGTTAAATTTGATTCCAGTGATAGAATATTTCGGCCGCGTAGGCGGGCAATACTGCGCTTGCGCCCCCGAGCTCGGTGTTAGTTGCAGCTGACCCCAGGACTCAACAGGTTCCGGGATACCTGAGGAGGGGCATGACTCCTAGATGCCCCAACGAAACAAGCCAGCCCTGGCGATCCGCCAGCAAGTTCGGGACCCTCTAACAGCTTGCCTCGACGCGGACAGCACTTACATCTGCACTGCATACAATTCCCGATGCTACATCATACAAAAGGTGAGCTTCGATCGTTCAGGTTATACATAGTTGCCATATGCTTGCGTTGGCCGAGTACTTTCCGTACTCGTAGGACCCAAGCCGTTCTGTGTTGGGTCACCCCACGATCTGTCATTTCGTACTAAGTGCCGTCCCGTTGTTGAAAGCATCTGATAGTTCCTCTTATCCACGCGCTTTTTATCCGTCTCGCCATCTTGGATCGATAAGCGGACGAGAGGATTCAAACTTACGCGCCAAAAGCCTTCCCTCAGCACAAAACATTTCAGACGTCCGAGGCAATTTACATCCCAGCTTTTTGAGAATCTGTGGACGTTACCAAACTCCCATGAGTCACCTGAATCTTTGGAATTCTTGGCTGCTGCCCTTCCATATGCCATCGTTCAATATGGTCAACCCACTCGAGTGTTCTTCAAATCGAACATAAAACACCCTGTGAGAGTATTTTAAATTAATTCTCTCCTTATAGTGAACACGCACCTAATCTCTGGTCAAATTGCCAAGTCCATTGTTTCTGTAAGTACACGAAATTGAGATGTAGCTGATCTCTTCCGAGGATATAAAGTGAAAATGATACTTTCTGAATGCAGGTAACTCCACGCATTAGAAACTGATTGGCATCTAACTGAGGTTGAACGTTTGTTCTGATCGTGGCGGTGGAGATCAGCGAGCCATCGCCTTTGTTTTATAAGTTTTTTTTGTGATTTTGGACTGGGTGAGTCAGCAGAAATCGACAGTTCTGCATCTTTGACGATTTTTAAGCTATCACGGACGAGATTTATGCTGGCCCTACTTCTAATTCATGTTGAGCTCCTTCGCAAAGTGCGCGCCTGACTTCCAATTATTGATTTTGCGGACTAAGCTGAAACTATCCTGAAGGAATAATAAATCCAAGCTACTTGGAGAGAGAGGTATGCTCACAGGGCAGCCTAGTGCTATGATGGAGAGTTGCTTTTTAAGCAGAGTAGAAAACCGTATGTTGTCGATGAGAATTTTGAACTTATATGTGGATGTTGGAGAGATGAAGCCTAGAGCAGATCGGAACCCATATGGCAAGAACCTAATTCATCAGCAAACTGGCTGATTTGCTAATGAATAATCAATCGCCATTGAAATAATGTTAATAATCAAGAATTATTTACGTCCTCATTACTTGCTAGCACTTGTGAGAAAGGCTTATGTAATTTTCAAATTTCGATGGCGTGAAAACCTGTTTACTATATGTTGGTAATCAAATTACCATTACGGGTCATTTCGTTTCCCTTTCGTAAGCTTTGTTAAAATTCTTAGAAAAAAAGCTGCAAATTCATTCACAGGGATTATTTATTCCTCGGACCAGGCGCATGGAGGCTCATCCCAATCGATTCAGCGTCCAAATGTATAAGAAAATGATGCCACACCTGCCTAGGTACCAGAAATGGGTAGATAGAAACCCAACCCCATAGCCTCTTCAGGTGGGCACCAATCGTTCCGGGACCCGACACATTGGATTCAGCGTCCAAAATTTATTAGAAAAAGATACCCCACGCGCCTAAAACGCCAAATATCTTGAAAATCCATTTTTCGAAAAACACATTTTGACCCCCTACCTTCCCAAATTTGGTCCAACCGGGCTGAATGGTTTCGAGGACCAACTGGAGTCAGAAACGGGTCCCTGACCCAAATTTTATATTTTCAAGAAATTGACTACTACAAAAATCGGCGTGGACGGCTTACGGCAGACGGACATTTGCTTATTCTGATCTAGACACCTTGAAAAGTCTAGACATTTTTTTTGGGACGAATCGGAGAGATTTTGACCCATATATGGCCATATTTTCTCCAAATTCGGTACGATCGGGCTGAAAAGTTTTTAGGACTATCTAGACCAAAAAGAGGTCCCTTACCGAAATTTCCGAATTTAGAAAATTTAATACTATAAAAAACCGGTGGACATCTGGAGATGTTCTGTCAAATTTTGGTTCCAATCGGTAAAATTGACCTTTGGCATGATTACACAAACATTTCATCAATCCATCAGGTTGATTATTTCAAGGAATAATCGAAACTTCCCTAGCGTTCTACCATACCTTCGCGACCGTCTGGTCGTGCGGGTTTGTAGTATAACCATAAAATCCCTGACTAGTGGGACCAAAAATACACGATACTTTCGAATAGGATCGCTGAAAACTGCATAGGAACCTATGGAACCATGTACATGCTCCTTTTATCGTGAGTACGACCCAATTTTGGTAAATTTCATCGGTTTAGTAAAAGGTCTGATGCTCTACAAGCTCTACAACAAGGCTTCTGCTGAGGGGAAAATTTATCAGATTTCAAGATATGGTTTTGTCATGAATCTAATCTGTGTTTGTAATTCGTATGGAATCATCTTATCTGAACATTTATGAGGAATCAAGCATAGAGGACTGATTCAAAGTCAAAATTGAAAGCAATTGTGAAAAAAAACTATAATAATCAGGTTTGGTGTACTTGATAAGGACTCTCTTGGATAATGGAAATATGAACATTTACATTGAGAGGATCGCATCCCTGCGTATTTCTTGTTTAGTTCTACTACTTCTACTGTTTCTGTGTTTAGGCAGGGTTCTCATTGACAAGATTTTTCCTGTCAGGTCAGAAATGAACTCTCATATGCAACCAGACAGGTTCTACCTGTGAATGAGATGGAATTTTCCATGATTCAACGGTGACATGTATGCTCCCATCGAGAAAGGCAGTCAGTTGGTACTGATGTGCTGAAGCGCTCCTGAGACCTTCGCCGGATGAAGATGTGGCTGTGGGTTGTTCTGCTGCTGTCGTCAGGGGGATACTCCGTCTACTATTTCAAGACATCTTGTGATCCGGAATTGTGCGGCTATGAACTCCAAAGGAATTGGATATTTGGGAGTGAGTGGCGAGGAATGAAGGGAAAATCCCTTATTCTTTGTTGGTACCTACTCCTTGTTCGTTGGTTATTTCTTGAATAATCAACCTATGTTTTCATGCAAAAAGTCAATCTCTCCAATTCGGTTCAAAAATTTTTTTCTGGACGTTATGAGGTGTCTAGATCAAAATAAGCAAATGTCCGTCCGGCGTACACAACCGCGCCGATTTTGATAGTGGGTAATTTTCCAGAAGCCTGAAATTTGGGTCAGGGACTCGTTTTCGCCTCTTGTTGGTCCTCGAGAATTTTCAGCCCGATCGGACCAAATTTGGGAGGGTTGGGGGTCAAAATGTTTTTCGAAAAAAATTTCGATATTTTTGGCGATTTAGGCGTGTGGGGTATTGTTTTCCACTACATTTTGGACGCTGAATTCAAAGAGAGGGGTTCTGGAACGATTGGCGCCCACCGGAAGAGGTTATGGACGCTGAATCGATTGAAATGAGTCTCCATGTGCCTGGTCAATCAACCCCCGTGAATGAATTTGCAGCGTTATATTGTTCAAGAGTGACACTAGTTTGCAATCCTTTTCTGCCCGTTTTATTGGAAATTAATAACTAACTAACTCACTATCACAGGGTAACTCCCTGTTCTCATTAGTGAGTTTCAGTAAAATAAATTTCCTCCGAAATCTTCCAATGTTGAGACCCAATGAGAACATTGCTAAGTGATGAACTGGTTATTATCGATAAACGCATTGCAAAGAAACATCGTGCTCAATTTGTGATGTGATAAGAAATGTTTCACTTTCATTTTTGCGGGTTTTCGACGCTGCATTCAATTTTAATGAATTGTTTTGACGTACGCCCAAGGCGTCATTTTCTCTTTTGACCAGCTTGTTTGATCATCGGCTCCACTGTTCCAGGTTACTCCCCCGGTTGTCCACCCGAATTTGAATCCTGACGCCGATGCATTTGAAAGTAGCAAAACTACGAAAAAACCAGACCAAGACTGCTATGAAATTGTTGAGTCCGAATTTCCACCGCTGGAAGGTGAGTAATTTCCTCCTCTTTACACGACTAAGATAACAACACTTGATATGAACAATGATGATTTATTGGTGCCTGGTGTAAGCCTCTCTCGAATTAAATGAATTTGAAATGATTAAACTCGGGTTTTTCGGAGACTTTCGATTAACCTACTGGGAGAATACAGGGTGTAAGTCACAGACTTACCAACGAATTTTAGTTTGGGATATCCAAGGATACAAAATGGACATTGAAATAGGATTCATTATTATTGAAAGCAATACAACAAAATGAATTACCGCTCTTATATATCCTGAGCCTAACTGAACTAACTTAAATGTTTAGACCTACTGACCAAGGAAACGTTGAAAAGAAGGATAAAGACCAACTTAAGCTAGAGTGTTTTTACATTAAGACGAATCTATGAAGCGCTCTGTAACGGGGCGGCAGATTCCATGCGCCCCGTCAAGAAACTTCGGCGGCGGGGGACGGAACAACCCCTCTCCCCTCCAAGCGCCTAACACCAGCTGGGCGGAAGGCGTGTCCTCATTGGATTGGTTAGGCGATGGGCGGCGCAAGACACCCAGGGAGGAGTAGAAGGGGAAGGCGACGTGACGAGCGGACTGGGAGAAGGGACATCAAGCAGTCGTGTCCGAACTCAAGAGAAGGAAAGTTGGGATCTCCGAAACGAGGTTGGCCCCCCCTGCTCGCGAGGACGAGGCGAGGCAGGGGCGGGGCGGAACAACCTGTTTCGGGGCGGAACAACCTGTTCCGGGGCGGAACAACCTGTTCCGGGGCGGGACATAGCAGCGAAGTGAACCGGGACATCGAAGTGAAGTGAACCGGGACATCGAAGCGAAGTGAACCGGGACATTGAGGCGAAGTGAACCGGGACATCGACGCGAAGTGAACCGGAACATCGAAGCGGAACACCCGACGCGTAGCAAGTCAACCCCTTGTGACCCGGTGTTGTGAAAGTGACCTGAAGGAACGAGTGTATCGTGGTTCCTTCAGGGTGAGAACTCGGGAATTGGGAGATCAGCCAATTCCTCTCCCGTAACAGTGGGCCCCTATTACGAACTGAAAATCCCCCGTCGGACCCGAGTGTTGATCCGTTCGCGCCCGACCGACGGCCAATAGTCTGGGTTCTCCACGCACCGCCAGTCGTCGGACCTCCGTCGGAAAGAGCCTCGCCTCCTCCGGCCTGGACGGCGTTCCCCTGACCGTAGCCGAGCAGCGAAGAGAACATCACCCTGTTGTCTCCATCCGAAGGAGTTGATACACGTAAGTGGCGAAATACCTCTATCTCGTGAAGAGGACATCACCCTGTTGTCTCCATCCGAAGGAGTTGATGCACGTAAGTGGCGAAATAACCCTGTCTCGTACCCTCGCAACGCGAAAGTCAAATCTTTAAATCTGGCCCAAGCCCCTGACGTTGAGTCACCAGAAAGCTGATCATGGAGTTGTAGATTGTGACCGTAGTATTTAGCATGTCGTCTGTCGTGCGTTAGGAAAAGAGAAAGGAATTAGGGGAGGACGCTAACAAATCACTTCAACTTTTACCGTTATTCAAATCAAACACTCCTGAGCCTTCAGCTACCTCGTAAATTCATTGGCCCTCAGCCCTTCACTTCTACCTACTCACTAATTAGATTAAGTAATAATCAGTATCCTTCTCGGCCGAGACATTCCATATTTCATATTTCTGACAACTGCGTTATTATAAGCCAATATTGAACTCTTGTCTTTCACTCACGAAACCCCATTCCTCAGAGCTTAGTAAATTCAGGTGTACTTGGAGTCTATGACCGACCATCTCCGACATTCCGGACGGTAAGTGAAAGTCTTTAGTCTCCCACTAATCTATTCGCCTAGGTCTATTTCTGGATCCCTAGCCCGTTAGGTGAAACGGCGGGTTACAGCTCCACCTCTGTTGGGAAAGCAATAAACAAAATGGATACCGGTTGCTGACAATTACGGGGCCGACGTCGAAGGGAGAGATCTTGGGAGCACGCTGTCTCGAATGTATGCGAGGCTTTATTAAATTGAGTCCATAGATCTAAGGAGGAACACGAGAAAACAACTTCGACCAACTTCGGCCTGGTGGTATGAATTTGCTTCAGGGCGAGCCCTGGATGTCACCAGGATGGACTGAGCGCGTTGAAATATCTGCTTTGAGCACATGTGCACTTTCCATAACACGGCTACATACGAATCCGACTCTCGGTTGAGAGTGGGTAAGTTTGGTACGAGCAATAATATACCGAAACGCACAACACTCGGCGAATGATACGCGCGAATCCCGGCGCATGCCCTCTTCTAGCTCTTTGGAGTTTGGAAATGAGAAAATTTTTCCTTTGGGCTCATGTATGGGCCATCACCCTGGAAATTTGCACCAGCTTTGCCGCCAACTAGTAAGCCTGGGGGGTTGATGATCAATTATTGATGGTGCATGTTCTTGTGCGGAGGTTGCTTGGAATTTCTGGCTGGGGCCAAGGTGATGAATTTCAGCTGGAGTCTGACGCAGCGCTTGCTCGAACGTCAGCACAGCATGTAAAGCAATGAAGTTAAACATCAAAGAACAAATTCAAATAGTTACAGGAATATCGAACTTCCCAATTCTCAGCACCAAAACACTACCTGCGGGTTTACAACAATCAAGTTCTTCAATGAGAGTTAATAACCGAAATTCTGCAACAGTAGAAAGAATTACTCAGCATACTGTACTAGCCTAACATTCATTACCTCTAATAATATAATGCCGCTTTTACAAAATGTCTTAAACTATTACTACCAAAAATTATGTCTGAAAACTAGAGAGTAAAAAGGCAGAAATCAACCTACCACCTAGGTTAATCCCTTCCTACATAGCTGGTTATCCTTTTTTGCAAAGGTGTCTTCATCTTGCAAAACAACACTGCGCCTGTGCATCTGTTCATAATTTTGTTTTGTGTGGGGTCTCAAAAAATAGGGACTCACGTCCTTGGGTGGGGAAATGGGAGAGGAAGAGGCAGGCTAGATTAGGATATCTAATTTTGGTTCAACATAGTCTCCTCCTAGCATCATTCCTGGGAGTCAATCCAGATGGCATGGCAACGGGCAGTGTGCAGGCTGTGTTCATGCTTTGCGCCCTTGAGGAATCATTATCAGGCATTCATAGGGAAGAATCATTCAGGGAGTTGTTTTGGGTAGTCCTCAAGGTATAATGACATGGGTTATGTGATGAGTAATAATATCCACTTTCAGGACCAATGTCTCCTACTGTTGGCAAGACATTGGCCACATCCTCTTCAACAGATGAGTCATAATTGGATTCTGCGTCTGAGTCAATGTTCTTCATATTGACTCTGCACAACTTCTTCCAGATTGAGAGTCAGGACAAGTTGTGATTCGGGTTGCATGTATCTGGGTGGGTGACTATTTCTGTCATGAACAAAGGATTCATCAGGAATTCTCCAGGAAGGAGCAGGCTTCAAACAGTAGACATGGATGGTCTACTTTTTCCTGGATCATGGATTTATCTTGGATAAAGTATCTTGCATCAGACGATCGACTTGTAATGCCATCTTGTCCACAGACTCCAGAACTTTTTACACTCGCCTGGGGAAACTTCATAATGGCCATGCGTTCGACGCTGGTTTATTCTCTCTAATCATTGTTTCCAGGCTCGATCTAGGCAAAGTTTTGTGAGTTTCTGTGTTTGAGTCATCACATCAATGTGGCTCACATTGGAGATTGTCTCTCACCATTCTCTCCCAAACGTTAGGTAGTAGCCTGTTCTGGAGTGTGGAGTCGCTCTATAGGCAGCCATAACGTAGGGCATAGCCCCTTCCCAATTTTGAGAATGTTTTACAACCTTGGCCATGATATTTGCGAATGTTCTGTGGAAATTTTTCACAAACGCCGTTGCTTTGGGGGTGGTATCCTGTGGTCTACACCTTGTGGATTCCCCAGGTTTTGTATAACTGCTGTACCAAGGCTGACGTAAATGCTGCTGATCAGTTACAAGGCGCTCAATGGAGCGATTCACGGACAAAAATGTCATATCCAGAAAAATACATAATGCCAATGCGGAGAAATTGACGACAGGTATGAAAACAAGGTAGTGTAGGTATGTGAGTTACCCTTCCCAAAAATTCGCTCCTCCAGTGTAAGGCAATCGAATCAATATCATCTCTAGCAATTACTCGAATCTTAATTCGTATAATTTTCCGGATAACTAACAACTTCATTGATTAAATTCTACGAAAATATCTACGGCTCTTGAGATGTACATGACTAAATTGATATCCTTATTTGGAAAGCCGGATGAGTTGGTTAACACTAGCCACCTGTGTGATTCTATCCCGAGGCTGTAAAACAAAGTAGTTATATTGTACCTTCGAATCTTTACCATAATTTTATGAAATACGTTAAAAAAGTGGTGATTTGAAGGTAAAGCCCGAAATTTTTAGAATAATTGCTTGCCGAAATGAAATTGCGCGATATTTGAGCTCCCAAATTCAAATTAAAGCGCCAGGAGGCGTTTGCTGAGTTGGGACAGAAAACGGGTGGAACAACTGATGACGTCACTGCGAGCTCGTTATATTGGTGGCAGTGACGATAATAGAATGGCCAAATTTTGAACAGAGAAATTTCCGTATTGGTGGGTCCTCTTATTGTATGTCATATTTATTAGGGGTCTAATTAGAGGATGTGGGAGTGTGATTTGGTGGGTAGATACCGCCTACCTAAGGAGGTGAAGGGTTGAAACAGGTGATAGTTGATCCAATATTCAACCTGCTAAGCTTGGTTCAGAATGTAAGTAACTCAATTTGAATATTGAGAAGTGAGAGGAGAAATATATGGGAATAAATATACCGAGGGGAAAAATTAATTTATCAAGCTGCTATCAATCTTCACTACAGCGAGGGCGGCCTTGACGGTAGGTAGGTAGGTGTCTTCAAAGAGTTTTGCTTTTTGAGGAATTAGTTTCCAATTATCGATAATTTTAAGGAAAAAAATTTGAAATGTAAAATTTACAAATAAATTTTTAGGAGTACAACGTCGACAAGTTTCTAGCGTTTAAAAGTTGACGTTGGATTAGTTCACACGGGAATCCGCAAGGCTGCGCTTTCTGTATCGACTCACTTACCCATGATGCAACGCTTGCCTGGCATGTGCTTTCGAAGTCGTCCATTTTGCGAGGTTGCTGTGAGAAATTTCGTAAAGTTAGTGAAATAGGTTCTACTGGTAAGGACCACGTTCAGAGTTACTTTGATTTTTTAATTTTACTTATAACAAATCACTGAAAGCGGTCCATAGTCGTTCGGTCGGTCGTGTCTCCGATTGTCCGGAATTGATATAGGAAGTTTCGGCGAGATCGTCCCCGTTCCTAACCCCGGAGTTGAAAGAGAATATTGCAGTGAAGTGTGCCCTATTTCGGTATGGGCTGCTAAGACGAGTACGGTGTCTCGAGCCTACCTCGTGTATCCACATGGTTTCGGGACTCGGTACACTCGTTTCGGCGTTTTTCCCGTGAAAAAACCACCGTTTTTCTCAGTTCACGACGTGTATCTGTTTTCCTAGGTGATATTACGTCACTATAGTGTCGAAGAAAATTACATGGAATCAATTATATAAGAATTTGTGTCAGATCACATTGCTCGGAACAAGTATGTATGCATCCCTTCATTGCACGAAATTTTTTCTCTTTACCACATGTACCTATTGAATTTTTATCTCCATTTTTACCACCCGAATACGCGTACGTTTGTTGTGGTAGTTAGGATTGTTATTACGGAACTTACCGACCCAACTGGGTCTCCATCTTTTCACTAACCTACCGTCCTAGGTTATCATTCAGGTGATGAAACATAGTTACTGGAATTTTATTTCAATCGGAATTTGGTCCCTCGCACGGGTGGTTTTTCCATTAATTCGTTAAAAATTTAATTTTGACCGTAGTTCTCAACTTGACCGGTATTATCGTAACTTGATGCAAGATAGAAGTCGGCAGTGCTCGCTCCACAATGCTGGGTAAATTTTCCATAGCCTATTATTCGATTAAATGATAGCTTTTTTCAAGTTTATTTCTCACCGTATCTCCCGGTTACATCTTAAGAGTTATCTCAATACGCCTATAGGGCAAGCTTTAATCGCCGTTCAGATGGAAAAAAAACTATATTTAGACGATCCTAACCTTCCATGGCAGCCATATTTAATGTAGCCTACTTTCTATCGGCCTTTTAGCTCAGTTTTGCGTCATTTTTTTTCATACGAGTTTCAAATTAAGTTGAGCACGTTGGAATATGGACAGTTTAGAAATGAACGAAAGTGCCTCCCACGGTCCTGTCCTATAATGAAGTTCCGTGTAACCATGCGGTCGAGCTCCTATCGCCATTCTAGCAAGTCAGTCTCGAGGTAAACTGATCTTATTTTAGTTTTCGTCAACTTTTAAACTTCCCTTTGTCTATCGCACTTCAATTTCACTTGCGGGTGATTGACGAAGGTCTCAACTAAACCGTCGTCAACCTTGATTCTCCTCGCTTGGCTTCGCTATTTGAAGTGAGTTTTTCGCCGAATCACTTCCCCTCTCGGAGAGAAATATTTTCACTATTGCATCGCCATCGATAATCCTAGGTTTTATTTAAGTTGCTCGCGGGTTTGTCATAAGCTCAACTGCACAGTATCCTCTTGAGGACAGCATATATCGTCGTAGCATATTCATCGTCGTTATAGTTCATCATTTTTACCTTGTGTCCTTCATGTTTGATATGTAAGGTTTTTTGGTTGGTTATTCCTTGAATAATCAACCTATGTTTTCATGATAATGGTCAACCTCTCCGATTCGGCTCAAAATTTTTTTCTGGACGTTTCATGATGTCCTGATCAAAAAAGGTCAATGTCCGTCCGCCGTACGCCGTCCGCCGTCCGCCGTACGTCGTCCGCCGTACGTCGTCCGCCGTCCATTGTCCACGCCGTTTTTGGTAGTAGAAAATTTTCTAAAAATCTGAAATTTGGGTCAGGGGTCTGTTCCCAGCCGAGATGGGTCCTCGAAACTTTTCAGCCCGATCGGACCAAATTTGGAGGGGGTAGGGGTTTTTTGAAAAATGGATTTTCGAGATTTTGGGTGATTTAGGCGAGTGGGGTGTCATTTTCCACTAAATTTTGGACGCTGAATCCAATAAAATTGGTCCCAGAACAATTGGCACCCACTGGAAGAAGTTATGGGTCAAATTGGGCATTTATTACCCAATTTGATTATGTGTTTTCGGGATTTCTGCTACCTAGGCGTGTGGGGTATCATTTTCCACTAAATTTTGGACGCTGAATTCAATGATGTGTGTCCCAGAACGATTGGCACCCACCGGAAGAAGTTATGGGTCAAAATGGGTATGTATCCACCCATTTTGTATGTGTCAGGATTTCTGGTGCCTAGGCGTGTGGGGTATCATATTCCACTAAATTTTGGACCCTGAATCGATTGGAATGGGTCTGGGACCCGCCACACCCACTGTTTCCCCCATTCGAGGAATAACCAACCCGTGTGTAAGAATTTGCAGATTTTTTCGTACTGAGATTGTCATAATATATGCTTCGAATATGAAATACACATGTTCATCAGAGCAACAAGTCCCGGGTACCAAAGTAATGGAAGCGTTTGAGTGTATTTTCCGAAGAATAATTTTGAACGAATTTTGAATATCACTTATCGGTGATAAGGTTACCCCTGACTAAACCGCGAGGGTGCTATTGGGGGAAATACTATAATGATGGCTACCATTTTCTAACATTTAACGACTCCATTCTATCTAAATTTGAGACAATCACTCGTATATGAAATCGTGTACATGATAACGAGGAATCAAAGAGACTAATAAGCCCCCCCACCCCCCGTAAATATATAAATTACCTATAAACTTAGAACATTTTGGTTGGTTATCAAGGAATATTTCATGCAGACAGTCAATCTCTCCGATTTTTTTTCCTGGGCGTTCAGGGTGTCCAAAATTAGCAAATATCCGTCTTCCGTCCACGTCGATTTTGATATTAGACAATTTTCTTACCAAAAAAAAAAAAAAAAATCAGAAATTTTGGTCAGGTGTTATTGGGGGAAATACTATAATGATGGCTACCATTCTCTAACATTCAACGACTCCATTCTATCTAAATTTGAGACAATGATATGAAATCGTGTACATGATAACGAAGAATCAAAGAAACTAATAAGCCCCCCCCCCCCTATCCGTCTGCCGTCTACGCTAATTTTAACACTTAGTAGACAATTTTCTCGAAAAAAAAAAAATCTGAAATTTTGGTCAGGGACCCGTTTCTGGTTCTAGTTAGTCCTCTAAACTGGTCAGCCTGATTCCCGGAACGATTGGAGCCCCCCGGAAGAGGTTATGGGTCAAAATGGGTATCCATCTACCTATTTTGAATGTGCGTTTTTGAGATTTCTGGTACCCAGGCGTGTGGGATATCGTTTTCCGCTAAATTTTGGACGCTGATTCGATGAGTCTCCATGTGCCTGGTCCGAGGAATAACCAACTCCTGTCAAAGAATTTTCTTACAAAAGGCTTACAAAAGGGAATCAAAGAAAATCACACATGAACAATCTAAAGGGAAGCATTTTACTTATCACTTGAAATTGGCAAGAAGCAGTCTTGACTCATTAGGTCCAATAATAGAATATTATGAATACACAAACTCCGACAGTCTCCGCAATCATCAGTACATGATGGCAACATTGGTCACGTTTTACAGCTCTCAGCCCTAAAAGCCTGTTGTCACAAGTGTTCACCTAAATATTCTTGAAGGGAAAACAATTTACACATTTCTTCCGCTTGGATTTAGTGAAAGTTGGTGTGTACTGAGAGACCGAAACGTGCATTCAAGTTTTATGATTTTCTTCATTTAAACTCGTGTTTTCGAATTTTATACGAAAAACACTTGATTAAACGATAATAATATAATTAAACTACTACAAAGAACTGGTACCTAAGTACCTACAATGGCCTCCATTCCGGAAATACATTTATGTACTTTTGCGGGCAATAATTATGCATCATCTTTTTGCTATCCTTCAGAAAAGTCTGATCAAATTTCATTATCTTCCTCGCAAAAAAGGGCAAATTAAAAGTGTTGCGAATTCTCTCAAAAAGGTTGGTTACTCCTCGGCTTAAGAGAATTGAGACTTTTAAATCGATTCAGGGTCCAAAATTCAGTGGAGAATGATACCCCACACGCCTACACGAAAACACATTCGAAATGGGTAGATACGTACCCATTTTGATCCGGCGGACGGACATTTGACTTTTTTTAACTGGACACTATGAAACGTCCAGAAAAAATTTTTGAGCCGAATCGGAGAGGTTGACCTTTTGCATAAAAACGAGTTGATTAATCGAGGAATAACCTACTGAAATCTGCAATTTCATTCACAGGCGTTGGTTATTCCTCGGACCAGACGCATGGAGACTTATTCTAATCGATTCATGATCCAAAATTTAGTGGAAAATTATACCACACCTGCCTAGGTACCAGAAATCTTCAAAACAAGCATTCGAAAATTGTAGATAGATACCCATTTTGACCCATAACCTCTTCCGGTGGGCACCAATCGTTCCAGGGCCCATTTGATTGGATTCAGCGTCCAAAATTTTCTGGAAAATGATACCCCACACACCTAGATCGCAAAAAATCTCGAAAATCCATTTTTCGGAAAACGCATTTTGACACCTACCAAAATTTGGTCTGATCAGGTTAAATTTCGAAGACTAACTAGCTAGAAACGGGTCCCTGACCAAAATTTCAGATCCTACTTTGATCTAGACACATTGAATCGCCCAGATTTTTATTTATTTTTATTTTTTTATTTTTTATTTTTATATTTATATTTATTTTTTTTTTTTTTGCGGCAAATCGAAGAGGTTGACATTCTGCATGGAATAAAAGGTAGATTATTTAGGGAATAACCAACCAAAAATTAATAAATAATGCAACATACCTTATCTTCCTGTACCTATAAGCTAATTATTAAGGAGCTTGAGGCCACCCCTTTCTCAACTGACGTAACAATTTGTTCAGTTTAGAAGAAGAATTTTGTGGCTTTTAGCAATTCCTGAGCGAATTGTGATGGGAGTTAGGAAATTATCGACTATTCAACATTAATTTAAACAAATTGAAGAACTAAGACGTCAAACCACTTGACATATTACGCTGTTCAGTGATGATATATTATCATTTTTGCCTGCTCAAGCTGACTTGTCACATCAGTACTAGTCACCCTTTTCATTTTGCCCATTGCGAACCAAATGTGTTACTCATAAAAACACTGCAAATTCTTACACATGGGTTGGTTATTCCTCGGACCAGGCGCTGGAGGTTCATTTCTTCAACATGGGGAAAATGGGGGAAACAGTGGGTGTGGCGGGTCCCGGACCCATTCCAATCGATTCAGGGTTCAAAATTTAGTGGGAAATGGTACCCCACACACCTAGGCACCAGAAGTCTGGATAACACGTATCCACAATTGGTAATATATAGCCATTTTGACCCATAAACTCCTCCAGGCACCAGAAATCTCCATAACCCATATTCAAAATGGGTGGATACATACCCATTTTGACCCATGACCTCCTCCAGTGGGTGCCAATCGTTCTGGGACCCTTTTCATTGGATTCAGCGTCCAGAATTTAGTGGAAAATGATACCCCACACACATACATTGCAAAAAATCTCAAAAATCCATTTTTCAAAATTCAGATTTGAACCAATTGAAAATTTTGGACCAATTCAAAATCATCATTTGTTTTAATTATTCACTTAATAGATCGTTCATATTTTTCTCGAAAGGGACATTCCGTTTGATCGGAAAGTAGTTAAATATAAGGTTTTAAGTGGAAAGTGGTCACCTTGGAGTTGATAGCCTTGGTTCGGTATTTGGTTGGCTCATTTCCTTCAAGTCACCAAGTTCGTTCACTTGTGAAATACTTGACACGTGGCTGAGGTTGAATTGCCTGAGGTACAATTATGTCTCGCAATTCTACCAGGAAATAGCTAACTAGCTCCTAACTTCTAACGGACGACATTTTTGAGAGAATGTCGATTAATAATTATAATAATTCCGGCGAAATTGATGGAGAATCATTAATTGAATCTTGGTACATATTTCTATTTTGTCAATCCAGGTATCCGTCAAGTACCTGAAACTGTTGTTTGTGTCGACAGTTAGTGATATTCGAATGAGAGCAAAAATGTTAGTTTCATCGGTCGTTCATTTATTATTCAATATCCTTTCTGGAGCGCCGTTTTCGGTATTGGACAATTTTCTAAAAAAAATATTGGTCAAGATCCTCATTTTGGCTCTATTTGGCCCTCAAAACTTTTCAGCCCAATGCGGAATTTTTGAAAAATTGATTTTCGAGATGTTTGGGTACTTCGGCGTGTGAGGTATCATTTTCCACTAACTTATGGATTCTGAATCCAATGAGATGGGTCCCGGAACGATTGGTGTTCTCTGGATGAGGCTATGGGTCATAATGGGTACCTATTTACCCATTTCGAATGTGTGTTTTCGAGATTTCTGGTACCTAGGCGTGTGGGGTATCATTTTCCACTAAATTTTGGACCATGAATCGATTGGACTGGGTCCGGGACCCACTGTTTCCCCCCATTTTCCCCATGTTGAAGAAATTAGTTTCCTTGCGCCTGGTTCGAGAAATAACCAACCCGTGTGTAAGAATCTGCAGCGTTTTTGAAAAATTGATTTTCGAGATGTTTGGGTACCTTGCCGTGTGGGGTATCATTTTCCATTAAATTTTGGAATTCGATTGGAATTAGTCCAATACACATTCACCATTTTCCCCATACTCTTGCTCCAAGGAGTAAATCATGAGTTGCGGCGTTTGATCTGGACATCATGATACGCAAAACTGAACCTCTTTCACGTGAAAAATTGTCTTAAAATCTGAAATTTTTATGGGGGACCTCTTTCTGGTTCTAGTTGGTCCTCAAAACTTTTCAGCCCGATCGGACCAAATGAGGGGGAGGGGGGGGGGGGTTCAAATTTTGTTTTTCGAAAAATGCATTTTCGAGATTTTAGGCGATCTAGGCGTGTGGGGTGTCATTTTCCACAAAATTATGGACGCTGAATCCAATGAGATTGATCCCAGAAGGATTGGTGCCCACCAAAAGAGGTTATGGGTCAAAATCGGTATCTATCTACCCATTTCGAATGTGTTTTCGAGATTTCTGGTACTTATGCTTGTAGCATATCATTTTCTGCTAAATTTTGGACGCTGAATCGATTTGAATGAATCACCATGCTCCTTGCCCGAGGAATCCCTTGTGACCAACCTCTGTGAAAAAATTTGCAGCGTTTTAAGAATCAGTCATCGAGGATGTGCTCTCACATGCTGGTGGTCCGAGGAATAACCAACCCCTGTAAACGATTATTATGCATTTTATTTGAGAAGCGATTTTTGGTGACTAGGCAATTGGAAGGGGGGGGGGGTCAATTTTGGAGGTTGATTCGATTAAAATGGGTTCCAAACACTCGCAGTTTCCGCGTTCTTAATGAATTAATTAATTTTTATTTAAATTTCCTCCTGGGAAATCATCATGTGAAATGCTTGTATAAGAACAAGAACCATTGCGGAATTACTTGTACGGTTTAACAATTTGTTATAATTGTTCCAAATACTGGTTTCATCTTTCGATTTGTAGAAGATTTGTGCCTTTTTGGTCTCGATGAAGCCTGGTTGTTGTTGCTTCCTTGGAGCCATGGTCCATGGTCACTTTTCGATTAAAAATGTTCTTTGAATGGAACTTCCTATAATGAATTGTCACTGCTGAGAGCGATTACTCAAGTCTAAGTAGATTTCAAATTGGCTATCATTATTTTTCAATTTGGTTCTTTTCATTTGCCGATTGTAACGCTTTTTATTAACCTTTGCCAACTCCTCCTTATAAAAACCTACAAATTAGTCGGTTTGGTTTGACCAGTGACAGGTGGGTTTTTAAATAGGTCAGCAAGTCCTTTTCATCAATCTATATTTCAACGTTTCGCCGGCATCTTCAGGGCAAAACTCAGTCTCCCTTAACCCCAAGAGGCCATACATATCCATCGTCAGGCAGCAGCAAACAGTGAAAAGTAGCTTGCTATTAACAATTGTCACGTGTCAACACACCGAATTCAGTGATACCAACGATTGTGACAACTGCGAACCCGTTTTAAACTAGCACATGCTGCTCTAAATTGAAAACCGTTTTGTTACGTCTTTTAATAGTTGTTCTTTGAGTTTTCGTTTTGGTTGGTTATTCTTTCTATTGCTTTTGAATTAGCTATTAGATAGATACCAATTTTACCCATAACCTCTTCCGGTGGCTTTCAATTATTTTGGTACCCATTTCATTAGATTCAGCGTCCAAAATTTAGTGAAAAATAGTACCCCACGCGCCTAGATCGCCGAAAATCTCGAAATTCCATTTTTTGAAAAACACGCTTTACCCTGGATTTTTGGGTTAATTGGCGAACTAGGCGTGTGGGGTATCATTTTCGACTAAATTTAGGACGCTAAATCCAATGAGATGGGTTCTGGACCAATTGGTGCCCACTGGAGTCATTATGGGGTTGCCTACCTACCTTGGTTTTAAACATTTTCGGTACCTAGGCTTGGGGGGTTTTATTTTTCAATAATTTTTGGACGCTGAATCGATTGGAATGAGTCCGGCACAATCCACATTCACTGTTTTCCCCATTTTCCTTATCTCGCGACTGCCTCATCCTCTTTCTTCGTTCTTCTGTTCTATCGTCCGCTTACGGTTAACGGTCCCATCAAAACCCGAATTATACTTGAGAATAGTTACTAAACCTTTTTGCATCAACTTATACTCACTGTAAATTGAATTTTCAACTCAGTCATTGGCACTCTTCGAAAATTCGTTAAAAAATTTCACTTCACCTTTGAATTCGCTCAACAGAACCGGAATGTCAATCAAGAATGAATGATTTTTTTTTTTTTTTTTTTACGTATTCCGACGTTTTTTTCTAGTTAACAGTTCATTGACCGATATTGGCGCCTTGCCAAAGTCATGAATAAATTGGCGTTCAATGATGACTGTAAAAATACTCGCGCCCCAGCGAAAAATGACAAGTTAATGCCTAATTCTCGTTCGCGTTTCTGCACATCTGATAGGCTATGCTGGTGAATCTTCCATGACCAAAACTAGATGAAATTTTATTGCAAAAAAAAAAAAATTATTATACTGATACTAGCTGACCCGGCAAACGTTGTTTTGCCATATAAATAATTTCCTTGGTCAGGAGTGACACTTGTAGACATCTCCTAAAACTATGAATTTCCCATTATATCTGTGCTCGGGCTGGGAAACATGTAGTCAACACTATAGCGAATAGTAGACGAATTTGTATTGCTGTTCAGTCCAATGCAGCTTCAGCAAGCATGCATTCCCACTGGTTGTCGTCTCCCAGCAAGCCGAGTGCAAGGCATTAATCTTTATACGTTGGATATTGTTGCTTATTCACTTTACGTATATCTCGAAATGATAATGGGGGAGTAACATTAACTAACAACAGTCGAAAATAAAAGCACTCCGTGTGTCTTGGATTGACTGTAAATAATCGCCCCAAGGCGCTTGATTTAAATAAATTGAGACATGCAGCAACTGGTGAGCCTTGCTTGCGGGGCATACATGTTATTGTTTGGGTCCATGTGAAATAGCGTGGTACTTGTGAATAGTGTAATGTTCGTGCAAAGGCACCAAAATCATCCGCGTGATTACACAATTCAAAAAATGCAGTGAGTGTAGTTTTAGGTGGATTTATTGCACGATCAATCGCACCATCCAATTGGGACCCTACAAATTGGCCTCCATTCGTTGTCACCTCCAATTTAGGATGTACACATAGGATACACACCAAATTGGAACAAAAGTTTGAAAATAAACAAAACAAATTTAGGGGTGGACTACCCCGAACATTTAGGGAGATGACAAATAGATGTTGGCCGATTCTCATAGATACCGGATAAGCATAAAAATTTCAACAAAATCGGTCAAGCCGTTTCGGAGGAGTATGGCATCTAAAACTGTGACGGGAGAATTGTATATATTAGATCTTGGATATTTTATTATTCACGTGCTTATCACGGTTCTTGTGTTTTTTGTTGCAGGGAGCGTGTACATGAATGGGGACGTTGCGAAGGTCCCTCCAGGGGCGGTTTTCACTGCCACCCCTGAACCACACGCGCCGAGCCCTACAACTGATTTCAAGTTGGTTTGCGTCGCACCTCGACTCAACTTGATCAAATATGTCGATCAGTTTGTATTTATTTTATTTTATTTTTTCAGCTTGTTGAATGGGGTAACTGAACCACTGGATAACTACAGCGATGGTGGGGCCTTGCCCATGGGGGGGCAGGCCCCTCCAGAACCAGTCGCCCCCGATACGAACCAGGCATCACCTATTGCCATCGACCAACTAAAGCAGATGCTTTCATCCCAACTGGAGTATTACTTTTCGAGGTATGTAATTACATTTTGAATCACCGCCCTCCCATGAGAAAATGGTCATTTTAGGACGGGTAGCCACCTCAATCCACCAAAAACATCAAAGAACATGATTTCCTGTTCAATGGGATTTCTCCTATCAGCATAGGCGGCTTTTGCTTATATGCTGTACGATGTTTCGCCATGAAATGGTGTAACTGGACGAAATTCGCTACATTAATGAACTTTACTAGTACTGAATATACTAAAAACGTAATCCTGCGTAGTCAGCCAAAATATATTTTTGACACCAAGACAGCCATAGCCATGCTGCGTTTCACACTGAGCCGTGGGCAAGCACATCTAGAGCATAACATTGTTGATCGCTGTTATGTGTAAAATGTGCTGACATTATCAGGTGTTGTTGACTCTTTTCTCTACCATTTTTGGGTGAATAAGAGATGCTTCAATGCCGACATTGAAAGTTGCCATAGCCGCCCAATCTATCCATACGTTGTAGTACAAGCTCTAAGTGCGAGGAATAATGACTAAAAGTGGACAATGAGCACATCCTAGTGCAAAACGTGGTTGATCTTGTTCGTGATTAAAAGGTGCTGACATATAATGCGAGAACCTCCTTGCTTACTTATTGATTGAGTCAAGACAATTTGTTACTAATGTAAGGGCTTACAGTGATATCATGGCTGCTGCTGAGGTACAGCGGAACTTGGCGAACTAATATGCAGTTGTCCCCAAACATTTGTCGGTTGTTGTATGTCAGTAGGCCTTCATTGCCAGCATTCTTACTCAGCTGCAGATTTCACAAGCTGGTGCACCTACTTTTAAGCCCTGACAGTCTTGATTCCTATAGCGTAGTCAGCCAAAATATATTTTTGACACCAATAGGTACAGCCGTAGTCAGGCTGTTTCACACTAAGCTGTGGGCAAGCACATCTAGAGCATAACATTGTTGATCGCTGTTGTGTGTAAAATGTGCTGACATCATCAGGTGTTGATATGATTTTGTTCAATGTGAATATCATGTGATTCAATACCGACAATAACTTGAACTGTAAGTTCAGTATTCTATACAGGGTATCCCAGGATTGAGTGCAGTAACTTTGGGGAATCGATTTGCTACAAAAATGTCTGCCGTATACATTTTTTCAAACCCCTGGTTTTGGTTTATTATTCCTTGAATAAGAAACCTATGTTTTCATGCAAAAAGTCAATCTCTCTGATTCGTCCCAATTTTTTTTTCTGGACGTTTCAAGGTGTCTAGGTCAAAACTAGCACATGTCCGGTGAAAATGTGTTTTATCGGAGAATGGTTCTTCGAGATTTGGTGGCGATGTAGGCGAATGGGGTATCATTTTCTACTAAATTTTGGACGCTGAGTTCAATGAGAGGGTTCCCTGAACGATTGGCACCCAATGGAAGAAGTTATGGGTCAAATTGGGTATATATTACCCGTTTTGAATATGTGTTTTCGGGATTTCTGGTACCTAGGCATGTGGGGTATCATTTTCCACTAAATTTTGGACCCTGAATCGATTGGAATGGGTCTGGGACCCACCACACCCACTGTTTCCCCCATTTTCCCCATGTTGAAGAAATGAATCTCCATGCGCCTTTTTCATCGAGGCAGCACAATTGGAGTAGATTTGCGATGGGTCTTTACTCAAAATGCCGAATTTTCTTGGACCATTAGTACCGATGACAGTCCATCTTAGATGAGATAACGCACCTGAATTATCGACCAGGTCGTCAAGACTAACCCAGTTCATGTCATTCAAGCAGCGGTCAATTGAAATCAATAAGAGGAAGGAACCTTTCTTCCCTTCACGCTTCGCCACGGTCCTTCAAAGTCGTGTTGTTAGTGAAGTATAGGTTATCATGTGAGTCATGTGTAATGATTACAGTATGTGGATGAGATTGCGTTCGTATTTGACCTCCATGACTCGGAAAAATTGTAGTTCATTCACATGTTTTGATTGCATTAAATTGTGCGTTATAATGTTATAACGTTATAATCATTAAATAATGCGTTATCGTGATATTTTAAACGTGGAAACTCAATCAATAAGAATAACGCCTCATCATTTCCACTAGAACGTTATTGCCATCCTTGAATTACGTCACAAAAATACATTAAAATGTACCGTTGGAAGGCAGTGTGAGGAAGTTTTTCTGGTGACATGGTTTCCTTTAGCCGGCTAAATACTGTCAAGTTTTTGCGTTTTCATTAATTTCCGAATTTTGAATTGGTGAATTCAAAGTTCAGAGTCTCACTGAGGGACCCATCAGAAGGGAAATTTGACGCTTTTTCTATCGTTGTACATTCATATAAGATTATCATGTGAATTAAGGGAGTTATGGGTATGATTTTCCACTAAATTCTGGACGCTGAATCCAATGAGACGGGTCCCGGAACGATTGGCGCCCTCTGGATGAGGTTATGGGTCGAAATGGGTGCCTATCTACCCATTTCGAATGTGTGTTTTCGAGATTTCTGTAACCTAGGCATGTGGGATGTCATTTTCCACTAAATTGTGGGCCCTCAATCGATTGGAATGGGTCCGGGACCCCCCACACCCACTGTTTTCCCATTTTCCCCATGTTGAAAAAATGAGCCTCCATGCGCCTGGTCCGAGGAATAACCAATCCCTGTAAATAAATTCGCAGCGTTTTTCGTAAGCACTCTAATCTCCCAAAACGTGTTTTTCCCCTCAACGGAAAGGATGATTCCCCTTAACTAGTTCACCTACATCAATAGCGTATTGCTTTTGTCTGTTCTAGGGAAAATCTAGCGAATGATACATATCTGCTGTCACAAATGGATAACGATCAATACGTCCCGATCTGGACGGTTGCGAATTTTAATCAAGTTAAGAAATTGACCACTGACATTAAACTGATCACTGAGGTTCTTCGAGGTAAGATATACTATGTGATATTTAAATAAAATTATTGTTCACAAGGTCCTGCTTAAAAATAATGAATTTTGACTCGGATTCTTCATCTTGTTCAATTTTCAGAGTCTCCCAACGTTCAAGTTGATGACGAAGGTCAGAAAGTGCGTCCGAATCACAAGCGTTGTATTGTGATTTTGAGGGAAATTCCTGAAAGTACGCCCCTTGAGGAAGTCAAGGTACGTCGCATTTCGTTACTCTCAATCTCGAATTATATTTTATTGTGTTTTAGCAAATTTACGCATTAATTTCTCGGGTTGTGGTTCCAGGGTTTATTTTCAGGTAAAGGCTGTCCGAAGCTCATTTCCTGCGAATTTGCACACAATAATTCGTGGTACGTCACTTTCGAAAACGACGAAGACGCCCAGAGAGCTTATCGATTTCTTCGTGAAGAAATGAAGGAGTTTCAGGTGATTCATTGGCGTTAACATCTTTCTCATTCTGTGTCAAAATTGGTTGTAACAGCGAGCCATCCGCCTCACTCATTAGTAAATGCGAATCAAATCAACCTCGCAATTTTTCACGTAAATTAAACTAAATTCAGTGTATTGGTCGAGTCACAAAAATGTTTATTGAGTAGTTTATTAGTAAGAATTTTGCGAAAACTTGTTAGAATCAAATACTCAATACAGGGTTTTTTTAATTCACAGCGAATTAGAATAAGATTTTCCACTCGATTCGCATATTACCTGCTACTGGACCTGAATTGTGGGGCCGATTATTCGGGAATAGAAATTATTTTATTTACTATTTTCAGAATAACCCTTAATTTTGTGTGGGATTGAATTCAAATTGCAGAACAAAATTTGTGAATGTTATTGAATAGGTGAAGATTGAATCAATTCAAACTCATTAACTTTATTTCTTAGAAAACCCAAAGGGATGGTTATCCCTTGGACCAGGAGCAAAGAGCCAACCCCTGGAGTTGTGGAGGGGAGGGGGGGGATCTACGCCATTTATGGTAGTGGACAATTTTCTGAAAATTCTAATTTTTGTCAGACGTCACGTTACTGGCTTTAGTTGGTCCTCAAAACGTTTCAGCCCGATCAGACCAAATTTGAGGGGGTTGAAATCGACTTACGAGGTTTTCGGAAATCTAGCGTGGGGTATAATTTTTCACTAAATTTTGGAAGTTGAATCCAATAAAATGGGTCCGAGACCGATTAGCGGTCGCTGGAGGGGGGTTTGGGTCAGATGGTCGACCCCCATGACCATGGCCATGATTACATAGGTTGATCTTTTAAGGAATAACCAACAAAACCTAAAGCCCAAGGAGGGCGTGTCGGAAGAATGTAGTTTTTGCGGATATTCCCGAAACTGTGATATATGATTTTGATTTTTCTGCATTACGCAGTAGTGCCAGGATAACTGCTAGCTTCCATAAAAATTTATGGAATTACTATCTATAACTCAATTACTATATTGACCTCTTTTCATCGAATAGTGAGCGTATTTTAGATTTCATATTTGAAATATTTCTCATTCAGGGCAAACCTATAATGGCACGGATAAAGGCGAAACCCATGACCATGAACCGACTTCCGATACCAAACGTAGGACCTGGAATGGCGATGAAAAATGGTTACCGCACTCCTCCCACGTCGGCCAACGCGACCAACGTCTACGACCCGACCACGGCATACCCCCCTGGCCAACAAAGATATCTTTTTAATGGAACTTCCATACCGCCTAACGTTAATTACAATCATCAAGTTCAAATTTACGTGAGTCTTGTTAAATTTAGTGCTTTGCCTCTACGTTTATTGGTCAATTTTGATAACGTAGAGTCATTTTTTGTTCAAATTTCAGTTTCAACAACAACCGTTTTATCCGCCAAATGTGCTCCCGACTTGGGGCCCAACCGCTGCCGCCTATTTCGATATTGGGAGCGTTTTCACTGCCAACGGTTTAGCACCTCAAGGTTCCTTTGCTAAAACTCACTCCAATAGGTTTGCGCCTCGAAGGTGAGTTTTCATAGTATTTTTATTATATTCTCCAAGCACAACAAAGAGCATGATGTCCTTATTGATGGGATTTTGTGTGTCAATTGTGCTGACAGCATTGTGCGCCTTTTGCTCGTGTACTTCCCTATTTTGCCATAAAATAGTGCGAACGGAGGAAAATTCGCCACAAATATAAATCATGCAAACATAATTGTGTCTTAGTATCTCCAAAGACGCAGCACAGCTTTAGTGTGTAAAATATGCTGCAATCATCGGCTGATGTCGATTCGGATTGCTTCAATACCGACATTGATAGTAGCCATTGTTTTGCAATTTACGTGTATTTGTAATCAATACCAGAGGAGCTGAGGAAGACGTATGTTCGTAAAGCATATCCTAGTCCACAAACATAGTAATTTTGTTTGTGAATAAAATGTGCTTACATAAAATGCTTGAATCCCCTCGCTTCCTCTTTAATTGAGTCAAGTGTGACGTTTTTGAGCTACAAATCTTCATACTATTGATTCCGTGGGTGATCAATGGTGAAGTTATCTGGGGATATAACCTATATTACATATTAATGCTGAAAGGCTGTAGGTAGTAAACAATCACGAAGTTGTTCCAACGTTTATTGACTGGTAAACGAGCATACAAATGCGGCCTCCCGTGTTCAACATAGATGAAAAGTTAACTGTAAGACCACATCTGCGAGTATGCTAAGTCTCCTATAATTGTGGTGACAGAGAAGTGGGCAACAAATTAGAAGCAGACTCGTGAACCATGGGAAGGGTGAGCTTCATTATCATATTATTAACTCACTATCTTGCTATCGTTGGGGTGCCATTACGCAGGGGATCTCCGAATAGCCAACCTACGGTTGTTGAAAGTCTGGGGACAACCGCGCCATTAGTTCGCAAAGTTCCGCTAGGCCTCAGGGCAATCGTATTCTTTCTATAATAGCAGCCCCGTTCTCACAGTTATAGCAAACGACTCTCATACAGAAACACTACCACAGGTCTTCTGCTGTTTCTAAACAAAAATACAGAGCAGTTATTCAAATGTTTTTATGAATGTATTTTTCACATTTACATCATTCATTGTACGAGGTATTTCCTGAAATGTTGACTGGATAAATTGAACCCTGAACGAAAAAACAATCGCAGAATGAGGAAAAACGAAGATAAATAATCATGCAGGAAGTCTATCAAAAAAGAGCGAACACGAATGAATAGATAATTTGGACTAGAACTGTAACAAGAGCAAGAAAACCGATCAAACATGATAGTTTGTTACTAATATAAGGGCTTACAGTGATATCATGGCTGCGCTGAGGTACAGTGGGACTTGGCGAACTAATGAGCACAAAATGCTGAGAACTAATTCACTAAAACAGCAATTGTCCCCAGACATTTGTCGGTATTTGGAGATCAGTAGGCCTTCATTGCCAGCATTCTTACTCAGCCGCAGATTTAACAAGCTGTGCACCTACTTTTGAGCCCTGACAGTCTTAGATATTTTTGACACCAAGACAGCTCAGGCAGTGTTTCACACTGAGCCATGGGCAAGCACATCTAGAGCATAACATTGTTGATCGCTGTTATGTGTAAAATGTGCTGACATCATCAGGTGTTGTTGACTCACTTCTCTACCATTTTTGGGTGAATAAGAGATGCTTCAATGCCGACATTGAAAGTTGCCATAGCCGCCTAATCAATCCATACTTAGTAGTACAAGCTCTAAGTGTGAGGAATGATAACAAAAAGTGGACAATGAGCACATCCTAGTGCAAAACGTGGTTGATCAAGTTCGTTGATAAAAGTGAATAAACCCCCTTGCTTACTCATTGATTGAGTCAAGATAATTAGTTACTAATATAAGGGCTTACAGTGATATCATGGCTGCTGCTGAGGTACAGCGGAACTTGGCGAACTACTATGCAGTTGTCCCCAAACATTTGTCGGTTGTTGTATGTCAGTAAGCCTCCAATGCCAACATTTTTACTCAGCCGCTGATTTCACAAGCTGGTGCACCTACTTTTAAGCCCTGACAGTCTTGATGCCTATAGCGTAGTCAGCCAAAATATATTTTTGACACCAAGACAGCCGTAGTCAGGCTGTGTTTCACACTGAGCCGTGGGCAAGCACATCTAGAGCATAACATTGTTGATCGCTGTTATGTGTAAAATGTGCTGACATTATCAGGTGTTGATGACTCACTTCTCTACCATTTTTGGGTGAATAAGAGATGCTTCAATGCCGACATTGAAAGTTGCCATAGCCGCCCAATCTATCCGTACTTTGTAGTACAAGCTCTAAGTGCGAGGAATGATAACTAAAAGTGGACAATGAGCACATCCTAGTGCAAAACGTAGTTGACCTTGTTCGTGAATAAAAGGTGCTGACATGGAGTGCGAGAACCCTTGCTTACTCTTGATTCAAGTGGGACGTATTTGAGCTACGAACATTTATGTTAGCGCACTCTGATGAGGCTTCTTGTGAGTGTGGTCGTTTTGATTGAACTTTTCCATGCTTCGGTTTCAGGCACAAGAAGACTCCAACAGGGCTTGAACAGAGATCGACGATGAGTGACAGCGGGATCATGCGCGGACCTGGAGCCAAGCCCTTAGGAACAATGAAAGTTGACCCAAACAACCCGTCGTCTCCCATGAAACCGTCTCACTACTTCCGGGAGTCAAGCCAAGCCGACAGCTCTGACCATTCAAGACACGATCTTGATGACCCGTACAGGCCACCTTTCTCCTCGTCGAAAGACCCCCTTCCCGTCAGGTAATGGCCTCGGATGTGATGTCGATGATATGTTGGGTAGTACGTCATTGTATCGTGCAATGCCTGCGTCCGTTGCTCTGTGCGCTGCACGAACCGCACCTGGATCACAAGAGATGTCAGTTCGTTTGATTCCTGAGAGCGCCTAGTATGCGCGGTACAAGTTTAGGGATCTGTTCTTTGAAGTCCGACGTGCCCAGATACCAGTGGTACTTGCTGACAGTCGTCTTGAGCTGCTTGTGGCTCCCGAACACGCATTCCCCCAGATATCCCTTTAAATTGGGTTCATCGTACCAATCCCAAAACCAAGAACCAGAGCAAAATCTGAAAGAAGATAGATGGACGAGCCAGCCCCCAAAGAAGCCAAAGTAGCGTTCTTCGCAGGAAAAACCATTGCTACTGTTTTTTGGGAGGCGAAAGGAGTTTCGCTGCCTAATTACCTCTATCATAGTTCGACAATACCCCAGGCCCAGGTTATGTTAAGTCCTCCAACATTTGAGGCAGTCCATAAAACGGAAGGGACCCATTTCAAGGGATGCTTTCCAAAAGTGTGTAACTGATGTACGATGATATTCGCCCTCACAGCGCCAGAAAATTTGTGAATGGATTAATAAGCGAAGACTCAATCTATTCACACTCATAAACCTTATTTCTAAGTTTATCCAAAAGGATGGTCATTCCTCGGACCAAGAGGAAAGAGAGCCGTTTTTGGTAGTAGACAATTTTCTAAAAATCTGGAGTTTTGGTCAGGGGCCCGTTTCCGGTTCTAGTAGGTCCTCTAAACATGGCCCGACCCCACCAAATTTGAGTGAGGGGAAAAATTTTTTTTTTATTGTAGGATTTTCGGCGATTTAGGCGTGTGGGGTATCATTTTCCCTTAATTTTGACGCTGAATCGATTGAAATTAGTCTCCATGCGCCTGGTCCGAGGAATAACCAACCCCTCTGAATGAATTAGCAGCGCTTTGGTTGGTCATTCCTTAAACCTATGTTTTCATGCAAAAAGTCAATCTCTCCGATATGCCCCAACAGTTTTTTCTGGACGTTTCAAGGTGTCTAGATCAAAATGAGCAAATGTCCGTCCGCCGTCCACGCCGACATTGGTAGTAGAAATTATTCTAAAAATCTGGAATTTTGGTCAGGGGTCCGTTCATGGCTCTAGTTGGTCCTCGAAACTTTTCAACCCCATCGGACCAAATTTGCGTGGGGTAGGGGTCAAAATGTGAATTTTGAAAAATAGATTTTTGAGATTTTTTGCAATTTAGGTGTGTGGGGTATCATTTTCCACTAAATTCTGGACCCTGGATCGATTGGAATGGGTCCGGGACCCACCACACCCACTGTTTTCCCCACGTTTGAATATGCGTTTTCTAGATTTCTGCTACCTAAGCTCGTGGGGTATCATTTTCCACTAAATTTTGGACGCTGAATCCAATGAAATCGGTCTCAGAAAGATTAGCTCCTACTGGAGGAGGTAATGGGTCAAATTGGGTGTATATTACCCATTTTGAATATGTGTTTTCGAGATTTCTAGTACCTAGGTGTGTGGGGTGGGTATCATTTTCCACTAAATGTTCGACCCTGAATCGATTGGAATGGGTCCAAATTAGTCTCCATGCGCCTGGTTCGACCTACCCGTGTGTATGAATTTGCTGCGTTTTTTAGTGTTGACGAATGTCAGCGCGAGCTCTCGTTGTACCTATGTTCAAGACGGTCACAGTATACGCATCGGATGTTATAGTTAGACTGTTTTGCAGATACAGGCGTCGGAGGAAAGAGGATGAAGGTGTCGCCACTCGTGGAAGTGGAAGCCCCGGACCCCAATTCGATTTGGAAGCCGACGCCTTCCCTCCGCTCCCCGGCCACGAAACGTCGACGTCGACTCCGAACCTCGGCTCTAAAACGACCTCCGCCCCGACGACCGTGACTGTCTCCGTGACGTCGACTTCCGTCTCGCCCGCCGCCTCAACGTCTTCGGTCGCTCAATCTGTGCCTGCCCCCGCTGTCCCCGCCGCCCCTGCCACACCACAAGAACCCGCTGCTCTCGACCAATCGCAATGGGCTGAAAACAGGTGCGAACGATATTCTGCGACTAGGGACGTTCCAATACCGCTATCGATACGATATTTGGTATGGAATCAGTATCGAAACTACGGTATTGATATCAATACTGTATCGAAAGGAAAGTATCGATATGGGTAGTATCGAATGAATACCCACATTGTATTGTTTACAGTATTGAGTATACACCATGGTGGATTCGGAAGCACAAAACTCCAGGCAAAATCAGACGTTTGTAATCATACAAAAATTGTTACTTAACGAATTTTAAATTGAAATACTAGCGCAAATGTAGAACAAGGTGCTAGCAAAGCTTTAGCTAACAAAGTTTTTTTCTATTCCATTCTACTACATAACAGAACCACTCATTGTCACCAACGCTGCCCAGGAAGAAATACAAAAGTAACTTAATAACATTTAACAAATAACGAAATAAGATGACCGAACAATCAGCTGCAAACTTCGGCCTTTGGCTGGTTTTCCCCACCAAGGCCCTGAAAAATCCCCACTCAAGACACGAAAATTCCCACTTCTTTCTTCCTCTTTTCCGTTCCTCTTCTCATCTTATCGACCTGACTGGTTCGATATCGATACTGCAGATTTTCTTTCGATACTAGTATAATAGGATGATTCAATACCAATACGATACCAGTAGTATCGAAACAAAAGTATCGATACCTACCCATATCGGTAGTATTGGAAAGTCCCTATGTGCGACGACATTAATCATACTTTTGGTTGGTTATTCCTTGAATAATCAACCTGTTATCATGCAAAAAGTAAATCTCTCCGATTCAGCCCAAAAATTATTTCTGGGCGTTTCAAGGTGTCTAGATCAATAAGTCAAATGTCCGTACGCCGTCCACGCAGACTTTGGCAGTAGATAATTTTCTAAAAATCTGTAATTTTGGTAAAGGGCCCGTTTCCGGGTCAGATTTGTAGGGGTTGGGGGTCAACATGTATTTTTTGAATGAATTATTTGAAAAGATTTTCGTGAGGAATCGTTTTCGACTGAATTTTGGACGCTGAATTCAATGAGACGGCTTCAGGAGCGATTGGCGCCCACCCGAAAAGGTTTTGGGTCAAAATGGGTATCTATCTATCCATTTCGAAAGTAAGTTTCCAAGATTTTTGTAAATAGACGTGTGGGGTATGATTTTACACTAAACTTTAGACGCTGAATCCAATCAGTCGGATCCTGGAACGATTGGCGCCCACCGGAAGAGGTTATGGACGCTGAATCGATTGAAATGAGTCTCCATGCGCCTGATCCGAAGAATAACCAACCCATGTGAAAGAATTTGCAGCGTTTTTTCTGAAAAATTTCCCTTTTCCTGGGTTGTCACATCTGCCTGAATCGTCGGGCGTTTCTCGCTTATACCTAAAGCTTATTGCTTGGGGTAAAAAACCAGTATTTTAGGCTGAGAGAGAACACTTCGTTAATTCATAACAATTTTTATTGTGGAATGGCCTACATGGAGTGTTGTAGAAATAGTTTCGGCTCCCGACTTGTCCTGTAATTTACAATGAGGTCCTTTGAGAGGTCTTTCCTCACTCCTGGTTGCGTCTGTGACTAGGATGTGTCCAATTTGTACACCTAAAAGAGGATTTGGAGTCTAAAATTAATAACAAATATAAAAGTTTTTATCTTTTTCGAATACAAGATAGAGATAATTGAATGATGTACATAGGAGAAATGAGAAAGCATTCATCGCGAATATTGCTGATTGCTGATACTAATCTCCAAAATTAAAAGCAATTTAGAACGAGTCTGAGCAATCCAAGATCAAGCTCGGATCTACTTAAATTGCCACAGTTTTTCACATAATAGAGTAATAATTGTATTCGATGTACACATGTTGACGATGCTATACCCGATTTGATCCGATATTTGGAATTGATGCAGATCAAAATTGAAATATTAGTCAAAATATTGAATGAAAATTATCGATACTACAATTATTAGATCATTTGATACTTGGCTATTTCGGTTGGTTATTCCTTGAACAATCATCTCTCCGATTCGGCCCAAAAATTGTTTCTGAGCGCTTCAAGGTGTCTAGATCAAATAAGTCAAATGTCCGTCTGTCATCCACGCCTATTTTGGTGGTAGAAATTTTTCCAAAAACCTGAAATTTTGGTCAGGGGCCCATTTCCGGCTCTAGTTGGTCCTCCATCGGACCAAATTTGGGGGAGTTAAGGGTCAAAATGTATTTTTTGAAATATGCGTCTCCAAGATTTATGTCGATTTAGGAAAGTGGGGAATCGTTTTCGACTAAATTTTGGACGCTGAATTCAAAGAGACGGGTCCCAGAACGATTGGCGCCCACCCGAAGAGGTTATTGGTCAAGATGGGTATCTATCTACCATGGGTATATCTATCGACCTGGGGTATCATTTACCAATAAACCCTAGACCCTGAATCGATTTGAATGAATCTCCACGCATTGGTCCGAGGAATAACCAACCTCTGTAAAGGAATTTGCAGGGTTTTTCTAGTTACTCAAATAAGGGCTGTAGTCATTAAATTGGAAGAACACAATCTCACTCAACGTGGCGTCTGTCATAACGCCAGTGGTTGTATTTGCCTGTGACTGGGTGATTATGGTTGTTCTGTACAGTTCAATATCTTTCTCCAGGCTGGTTCTCGGTTCTACGAAAGCATCTCCGGTTGAGAAAGTTAAGACTGAAGAAGCCATCATCAATGGAAGCGGCGAAACCAGCGTTCCGACTGTCGTCGAGTCTCCCGTTGAAACCAAGACTTCGTACAATGCTGCTGTCATTTCCTCCCTTTCAGCCGAGGTTGCTTCTCACCCTCCTGCGCACACACCTTCGTTACAAACATCTCCTCAGCCAGTTCCTGCTCAAAACCAGGTGAGTTATTTTTCACATTTTTGGTTGGTTATTCCTTGAATAATCAACCTATGTTTTCATGCAAAAAGTTAATCTCTCCGATTCGGCCCAAAATTTTTTTCTGGACGTTTCATGGTGTCTAGATCAAAATTAGCAAATGTCCGTCCGCCGTCCACGCCGACATTGGTAGTAGAAATTATTCAAAAAATCCGAAATTTTGGGCAGGGGTCCGTTCATGGCTCTAGTTGGTTCTCGAAACTTTTCAACCCGGTCGGGTTGGGGTGGGGTGGGGGTCAAAATGTGAGTTTTGAAAAATGGATTTTTGTGATTTTTTGCAATCTAGGTGTGTGTGGTATCATTTTCCTCTAAATTCTGGACGGTGAATCCAATATAATGGGTCCCAGAACGATTGGTGCCCTCTGGATGAGGCCATAGGTCAGAATGGGTGCCTATTTACCCATTTCGAATGAATGTTTTCCAGATTTCTGGTACCTAGGCGTGTGGGGTATCATTTTCCACTAAATTCTGGACCCTGGATCGATTGGAATGGGTCCGGGACCCACCACACCCACTGTTTCCCTCATTTTCCTCATGTTTGAATATGCGTTTTCGAGATTTCCGCTACCTAAACGTGTGGGGTATCATTTTCCACTAAATTTTAACCCTCAATCGATTGGAATTTGTCCGGGACTCGCCACACCCACTGTTTCCATACGCCGGGTTCGCGGAATATGTAAGAATTTGCAGCGGTTTTTTCCCCCTCCGTTACGGCTTTTACTCTCTATCAGAGGTATTCGTATTGATACAATATGAAACGTCAAATAAAAAGTGTCAACTCCATTTGTTGCTCCTCTTTGAAATGAAGGTAAGGATGGTTTTTAACGCTCTGGCACACGGCGACTCCCATGTTTGGTCATTTCAGCCGAAAAAACGTGTCCTCACGGGAGAAAATTGAGATTGAACAAAACCAGTACAGGGGAAGAACGTCTTTGGGGTGGTCCTGATGAAAAACATGTTAACTTAGCCCACGCCGCGTCGTGCGATCGCCTCCAGTTCTCAAAACCTCCCTCAAAACACCCCTAACGTCAGGAACAACCCTCAACTATGGAGAATTCAATCACCCGGCGCGCGCATTTAAGGACGAAATTCCGATTTTGAAGGAGAAGTACGGAGATATCAATCACCTTGCCCAATTTCGGGGAGTCAAGGCATAAAAATAGTTCGAAAATCCGCCTCACGGGGCTCGGTTTTTTTATTTATTTGAGATCACCCCAATACATGATGCTTACGTACGTTCTTCACATCCCAAGAAACTCAAAAAGCAAAAAACTTCAATTAAACTAGCTATAAAATTGATATTATCTCGTTTTTTGCAGAAAAATTGCAATTCTGAACATTTTGAGAAATCTGAGTCAACACGTTTTTTCCATGTGCTCCTCATATTCAATTGTCACTTTTTAAATTCACTTTTATGAGAAATTACCTATTAACGCCTTATCGTGAAACTTTTATGAAGAATGCCTGCACGCATGTTAACCTTGTACGCGTTCTCGAACGACTGGGGGTCGATGGGTTAGCGGTTAAATGGATCATGAGCTACCTTCATGGACAGGTGGTGAGAGTGTGGAATTACTCCAGCAACTCTCGTACTTTTACCTATTCTATCCCCCAGGGAACTGTAATTGGTTCAATTCTCTTCATTGCCTCTTTAAATGGAATTTTTGATTTGAAGCTGAATGGTAGATTGGTCGCGTTTGCGGATGATCAGGCACTCTGTCTCAGAGCGAAGAGCTGGGAGAGTGTAGACGATATGGTGTCTTCCGATATGACGGTAGTCACGAAGTGGCTCGGCGAGATGTCCCTAATCCTAAATTACGAAAAAACTAAATTCATACCGTTCTCACTAAAAAGAAATGGTGTCCCTAGCTTGGGCCATATTCGGTGTCATAACCCTGATAGTGATTGCGATTCAGGAGAAGATTGTCCCTGTCCAAGGATTTGGCAAATATCGCAGGTTGGATATTTGGATGTCATTATGGATGAATGTCTGGCATGGGTACCCCACATTGCAAAGACTGTAGAGCGCCTCAGAAAACTAATCCATATCGTCTTGGAAGTAAGGAATTTCTTGGATCCTGTATTTCGGATTAATACAGTCCGTCATCCAATATGGTGCAGCTGTCTGGGGTTCTGCAAATGAATCGCATCTGGCACGGGTTTACGTGACCCAAAAATTACTGATTAAAATCCTATCAAAACAACAGAGTCGTTTCCCCTCAGTCGAACTTTTCAAAACGTTTCACGTATTGCCGCTTCAAGCCATAATAGATGGAACATCTCTCATTCTCATTTACAAATATTACGTATCCGGGTTTGTTCACTTAGTGAGCACTAATACCCGAACCGCCAGTTCATTTGTCCTGGAAGGCACCTTCAGGAGATCTACGATGGGGCAGCGCTCCCTGATGTACAGGGTGGTTGCCCTATTCAATCATCTTCCTGTGGAATTGAGGAGTAGCCCGACGCTCAGTGTCTTTAAGCGAAAACTGAAGTCCCATTTTTGGAGCAGGTCTAACACCTTAGTGTGGGACTTCCTGAATTGTTCATCCTTTTCTTCCTCTGTCAGTGAGTCAGTGTGTGTATTATTAAGTTTATCCTAGTCCCTACATTCCACAATGTTGGCGGTCTTTCTTTAAGTTGATCAGTGTGGCACATTTACAGATTATTATAGGTAGGTTGTTGAGTATTATTGATTATTAGAATATTAGTTCGGTGTCGCTTCGCTGTGGGTGGCAGCACCAACTCCTCTCCCTAGCACGAATTCAACTCAAAAGATTCTCTGTTCATAAGCATTTTTTTCCAAAATGAAAATCAAAAGATTTTCGGGAAGATTGCCGTGTTGCGCATTCATGTTTAGCAAATGATGAAAGTTATAAATATTCTTATTTTTGAATGTGAATTCTCAGTAGACTTTTGTCACTTGGAAGGTTTTATTCAAGTCTGTAAGCAATTTTTTTTCCAATTCAATGTGTCGTCTTTTGATTGCCATGTGATAGCGTTATCATCTTAGTAGTCATTCGGATATAGCTTTTTATTTAAAGAAATGGAAAACTCCCTACTGCTTCATTCGGAGAAATTTCTACGTAGGGGCTATAAGAAATATACTGGCGAGCTAGCTGGTCTTGGTAACTTGGACCCAGTATCAGGGTAGATTCAGCTTCACCGCTTGTCCATGAATATGCTTTTATGTGAATTCTTCTTATTTCTCCGTCAGGGTGACTTGGGAGTCATCAAACTGAGCTACGCTCAAGTTGCTCAACATCACAAGGAGAAAGCCGAGCGAGAGAAACACTTGCTTCAGCAGCAACAGCAGCAGCAACAAGCGCCGTCGACTCCACCTAATCAGCAAGCTCAGGCGCACGTTGTAAACATGCCACAAAATAATAACGCTGCTCCCTCTGACGAAGAACGAAAAGATTCATCTGGGTACTACCCTTCTAAAGGTAAACAACTTTTGGTTTTATTTTAAAATGTTGGTGACTATTTTGAGTGATGCGATCCCGATGGAGGACTAACGAGGACCTTTCTGTTCCAAGGAGAAGGTGTATTAAGTCGCGGTCGAGGTGCCTCAAGAGGGCAAGCACCTAGAAGAAGGGATAATCTTCCGAGATTCAACACCAGGCAACGTTCCCCAAAATAGCACACCCCATTTAGGTAAGATTTCACTTGCCTTGTTAGTATGGGGTGGTGAATTCCACAAGTGGGATTTGAGTGTGTGATGGACACGCAACGAGCCATACCCAGTCAGTTCTTTATTTTTATGGTGTTCTTGGAAGAAGTGGGTTCATACTCGCTTATTATGACGCATATTTACACCCACAAACGCTCGTGGTAGGAGCCAAGCGGTTTAAGACTTATGCAAGCTGAAGGGGTTGCATCATGTCGGGATAAACATTTTTGAGCTAAGGACTCTTCCATGATAGCAACAATAATAACTGAATAATACATAGAAATGAATAGACGGTAACGAATGATTTGTCAGTGAACTTGCAAGAAGTAAGATTGGGTGATGCAAAAGTAAATTAATTTGCTGTAAATTTAACCTAATTCAGTATTAGGCAATAATTCCTATATCAACAAATACCTGAGGCCTATTCCTAGAAGCTCTTCACTCCCTCACTCTCCACTCTGAATGTGTAACCTCCCCACTCTACGAAAACTTTTCGTTCCTAGAAAGTGCAGAGCGTTATGAAGATGGAGTGAAATGAAGAGTCACTGTTGGCTCGGGTTTTGTTCCAAGAAACTCTTCACACTCGTATGCAGAGTCAATACTTTGGGTGGCAAACGAAGATTCGTCCATTTTTTTGTAGAGTATCCAATGAATTTTGCCAAATAGCTGTCAACTTTCCAAATATCATTTAGGAGATAATTTACTCTTGAATTATTATTTCGGATGGATTTTATTGGAAGAGGAAAATAATCATAAATCTTTGAATTGGTAATTTGGTGATCTTTTTTTTTTCAAGGGACCCGCTTTTGGTCCTCAGAACTTTTCAGCCCGATTGGAGCAAATTCAGGAGGGAGAGGGTCAAAATGTGTATTTTGAAAAATGGATTTTCACGATCTAGGCGTGTGGAGTATCATTACCGACTAAATTTTGGACGCTGAATCGAATGGATTGAGTGGTCCGAGGAATAACCAACCCCAACCCGTGTTGAAGACTTTGCAACGTTTTATTTTAATCAGTCACTGATATTGTGCCCAACTCATACATTTATTTCTCGTCCAATGATTCAGATGACGATGCTCCCACGGGTGTTGTGTTACACGATATTATGGTACACGTACGTACAGAGAAAGTGTTGATTTCAATTTAAGGAACCCAACTAAAGGAACTTAATCCTGGGCTGTCAATTTGCGACAAAAATTCGAAATTCGCAAAGTACCATTAGTTCAATATTATGGTGGGGCGTACGCCAAGGTATCGGGAGATAAGGAAGCATAAAATCATTATTATTCACTTACCTTCCAAATAACAAATCTTTTTCTTTTTAGACCACTTCCTATACCACCTACTTCTTTTCTTGACTCTTTCTCCTGGCCATAGCTTGTATAGTTGGGAGGTGAAAGTTGTAAGACAGAGAGTTCAATCACTACGTTTCAATTTCGGATTTTCGTAGCAAATAACGGCGCACGCTTCCTTGAGTTGTGTCCCTCAAGTTGAAATTAACACTCTCTGTGCGTACGTGTACCACAACATCGTGTCACACAACACCAGGGGAAACATCGCCGTCCGAATCCTCGGACGAGAAATAAATAATAATAACGCGTTGGGCATACTATCCGTTCGTCATCAAAACATGAAGCGCCATCGCGGTGTGGCGGTAAAAGTCTTCAGTTTTGCTTGTTTAGGTGCCCTAAGCGCGAGGAAGGTTACAACAAAATAGACACACAACAATAACTCACTCTACATTTCAAGTAGAGTTGGAGTGAAAGGTTTCTAGGAACAGGAAGTTCTCCTGTTGAAGTCACATATATTGAGGACACTGAATTTAATCTCCTCTAATATTATGATTCGGAAATAATTAATATTTGCCGTGAATCGAGTGACGAAGATAAAATAAAATAAATATAAAAAATTGGTGCCTCTTTACTCCCTGGATTTCATGGAAGATAAAAAACAATGTGATGGAATATGGTCTTCAACAATCGATATAATATACAATCATTGAAGAAAACATGACACAAATGCAGACCAATACCTTAATCGTAAAGGGGTGAAATTACGTATTGGGGGGAGAAAAATTAATGTTCTTCGTATCGCAAAGGGAACACAAAACGGGCCGGGAATTGACGTATCTGACGGTCTCGGCGAATCGTTGTTGTTGAGGAAAGGAATTAAGGGAAAAAAGGAATGAGCTCTTTACCAAACGGAGAGATAACTCACGTTCCCGATGATGAAGTGGTAGGTTGTTAACGAAGGTCCAACCGACCCGAGTATGTAGAACGGCTCGTTTGTCCTGGGTTCAAACGACGTCGTTGGTGGCTGATATTTGTCAGTAATTGTGACTGAGCAAACGTCTTAGCACTGGGGCAAATTTGATGGTAATTGTGACCAACAAATTCTTGGGTGAATCACTGCTTTGGTAGCCAATAACCCGAGGTGCGCGACAGTTAATGGCTGGCTTGAGACTGACGAAGTGGTGGGGGGAACATGAGTCGCCCGCGAATGAAGGAAGTAGGAAAGGTGGGCGGGAAGGAAAGCGTCGACGTCTTGAAGTTCACATAGGCGATCTTAACATCTCCTACTCTTCGTAATTTCAATGTGAAGAGTATGAGATGAAGATTCGTAAAGCGTGGAGTGAAGAGTTTCTAGGAATATGCCCCTGGATTGATGCAGTGGTGGGTTAGTGCGACAAGTTTGAGGCAATCTAAGAACGTGCCTCACATTGAGTGAACTTGTTATACTTCGTTTTCCTATGTTAGCTTTTGACTCCCTTCCCCATCAAAGGCTCAGTTTCAAACGTTCCGTTTTCCACATTTCTCACAGTAATCACATTTTCTTCTGTCTGCTTCCATTCCAGACTAAACAATTGGCACAGAGTGAGATGAAGGTTCCGAGTGCTGCTTAATGTGTCAACAGCGTTTTGGTTGGCTAAGTGCCTCGCAACAGTTCTGGGTGTTAGGAACTGATGAATCCCCAACCAGTTTACTTTTTCACGACTATTCACACCCTACCCAAGTTTTTATTTTGTGTATATTTCCCTATGAAGCAGTTGGACTTTCAATTTGGTTTATAAAAACCAAAGTCTGAATTGAGACAAAAAAGAATTTGAATGTATAACACGATTTGAACTTAACAAAACGTTATGGACATTTTTTTTCAAAAACAAAAAAATCTGAAAACATTTAGTAGAAATTATATATTGAGCAATATATAAGCAAGTGTGGGGACACATTTTTTCATGGAAGAGAAAACTAATTTAACAAATGAAAGCCTATTAGTGCTAAATTTTATTTTCAGTCATTTACCAGCTCGTTCTGCTGTCCTAAGGTGCTCCTACGTAAACGTACACGAAATTCACTGAGCTGCAATTTTTTTTTTTCAAATGTAAATAAATCTATTTACCTAAAAGTGGTTATTTTTTGATGAGGAAATGATACTTGTATAAAGGCCAAGCTAGTGATTTTGTCTAGATGTTTATTTTAAAAGCGGGAATTTTTTTTTCTTTTTTAAGTGAAAATTGAAACGGAAAAAGAGGTTAAAACCCCGATTGGATTAAAATTGTTTTGTTGATCATGTTTAAAAAATGTTCTGTGGGATTCTTCGTGAATTCGATATTATATCGATCGTCTAGTTTTACTTATTGATGCCGTTGCGTCACAATAAAAGGTCTTGACGACACTCTTTGCCGAGCCATAATTTTGTTTTTTCGCCGTAAAATTGTCGGCCAATTTTTTTATTTGTATGTTCATTTTTGTTTTTATTTTGTCAGTGTTTTTAACTTTTTTCGAGCAGTTATCGATGGGCTCAATGTTTGATCTAAAAGGTAAACAAAATTCACACACCTCGCGGTTTTTCTGTTCTGTTCTTTCTTCCTTTGTTAGACTTCGTGTCGCGCTAATTTTCTAGGGAAAAGGCTCTCTTCGTGATAGAAAAAAAAGAAAAAAAAATCAGTATGGTATTTCCGTCAATTACGTCCCTCTAAACGACGTTAATAACATAATTTTCCATGGAATTTTTCTTCTCTTGATAACGAGAATTTGGAAACTGTTACGCTCAACCCAGTATATACATCTTTCGAACCGTAAGGTTCACAATTTAGACGTAATCAATGAAAAAGAGTTCATTGTTTTTATAACGCTCTTATTATTTCAATTTTTCATTATAATTATTAATATTGTTAGGTTGGTATCACGTAGAACTGAGTTTTTTTTTTTTTTTTTTTTTTTTTGCATCATTATGTTGGTACATTTTTTACCAACTGTGCTTCCATTAGGGTGTAGTTTAGTTTCAGCTTGAGAAATAATGTCTTTGTTACTTTTCTCAATTATTTGTATAAAAAACCACATCCTGGTATGTAGTAAAGAGTTATCTGTTTTTGTTTTTAAAAGTCTTGAAGAATGAAGGATATCAAGGAAAATTGTGATGAAGCCTGTTGATAGTTTTTGTAAAATAAAAACGTAATAAATAGCGTTAGGTACCAAATTCACTGCTGCGAGCAGAATACTAGTTGCGTTTTTGCCCCGTGAAAGTTGTCTTGCGTCGCTTTTTTGGATTTTGAAAGCCCTTGTTAAAGTTAGGTACATGAATGTTCATGTATTTACTCAAAAACTTCAGTGTTGGAAAAATGGCGCAGGGTTGAAATAAATTCAAGTACAATTTGGAGTTCTGAATCTGGTTTCAAATGCAGGTGAGAGACAGAAATTGTAGACTGAGCTAAGCTGACCTCAAAAAGCATTTTCTAGCAGCACTTGACAGAAGTCTACTGCAGTATGTGACTATGTAAAGTTGTCTAAAATCACCCTTTGCGCGCAATGCTAGCCATGGTTGGCAAGAATACTTTGGCAGAAGATTATACAAATCACAACTAAATTTGATAAGATGACAATTTGAGGGTTGAAAAATGACTCAGTTGTCTAAAAATCATTGTACCTTTTGGTCAGAGCGCTTTGAACGCTCTTAACTGCCATTTTTCGTATGCACTTCAATCTGCAGGGGCTATAGAGGGTCTTGATAGAAAATCCTAGCGATGCTGCACAACTCAAATGGGCTGACTAATAAGATCCTTCTTGCCACTTGGACAACTGCAATACTTGTTTGACACGTCATTGATAAAAGCTCACTTATTTTTCTCGTGTATTCCACGACCTTCAGCGCCATTACCACTCATACCAACGAAAACTTCTTCCATCTGCGCAGACTCGCAACTCTATCTTCTTGTCCCCCCCCCCCCCTCACCCTCCAACAATTATTGCGCTTTACCGGCCTAACGTATTTGATAGACAAAACTTCGACGTTGGAAATCGGACCACCTTCCTCTTGCCTCCCCAACCGCTCACGCATCACAATTTCGTTCCAAAATTACATTTTGACCCCAAAGTTGTCCGCAAATCGTCCTCCTAGTCTTAATAATTTTAGTTCTGAACGAAATTTTGGTCTTATTACCGATTGATTGTTATGGGTACGTAATTTTGAGCGAAATCTTCCTCACGTGAAGTTTTATTATTTTCTGTTTTGAAAACCGATCCAAAATTGCGGATTGTGCGTACGAAGACGAGAACTTATCTCTGACTGACTGTTCCCCTCTGAAATGATTTATACGCTGAAAGCGTGTACCTCCCTCCCTTCTTAGAATATATTCGAATCGTGACTGTCCGTGTGAAAATGATCAAATACATATGTAGAAAAAAAATTGTTTTTTCTTGGAGGAAAAAATGCGATTTTTTAATAATTAATCGAAAGAAAAAAATCGTACACTTAGTTATTTTTGCTAACGTTAGTAAATTGATTCCTGTTTTTATTTTCTAAATGTGTAGGAGAACACTAACCATTTGTTAGATGTGTTATCATGTCGCTATGTTTACCCTCCTCATTTTCATGTAGTTTTTGATTGACATGGGGACTGAGGACATGGAAGAAAGTGCTTTTGGACTACTGTATTCCGTGTGGTTTTCTTCCACTGTTTTTGCACGGTTGATTGGAATTACGTTTTATATATTTTGGTATTCACGAATTAAATGGTTTTTTCTTAAAGTTTTATTTCTATTCACGTTTTATTATGTAAATATCTCGTTCTTAGTTTTCTTGCCTGGGCTATAGTGAGTATTGAAGGAAGAATGGTTTGTTAGAGGTTAAATTGTTATTTTTGTTGTTTTTAATTATTTGATTTGTTTCATTTTTCACAATTGTAGGTGTGAAATGGGAATTGTGCGTCAAGGAGCAGAGTTTTGGCGTTGAGGTTGGTGGTAATTTTGAAGGGGATCTCTCAGGGCTTATCTTGCTGTTCTTTTCCATTGTATTTCGCTTTTATGAGCTGGTTCCACTGATCTCATGTGTTTCGGATGTCATTAGATATTTTATATGGCACAATCTAGGCAGAAATTCCAGCCAACAGTGGCATGCCAGCGACGAAGTTCGTCTCATCACCATAAAGTGGCGGGTATACTTGAATTTCTGTCGTGATTCTAAAAAGCCCTATCAGGTCGCTTCAGAAAAGATTTAACTATGATTGGTTATCAAACTCAGGCAATGCCCATGACAATCAAGAACTGGTGACCTCACAAATAACATGGCTTTGGCTGGAGTCTTCACTGGTCATTGCGGTGGTCCCGTCGTGGATTTTACTATTCTAGCAATATTAGTAAATTGCTTTTTACGACAATTTAGGGCCACAAGGGCAATCAGATCACTCCAAGAGGAATTTGGGGATGCAACGCTCCACTGTGAGTTAACCATCTACCAGGATTGATGACATGCATCATGCTCATTGCCATAGTCTCAGACTGGTCATCACTCTGGGGGGAATTTGGGGATGTAACGCTCCTCTGATGTGAGTTTACCATCTACCAAGATTGGTGACATGCACCATGCTCATTGCCATAGCCTCAGACTGGTCATCACTCTAGGGGGAATTTGGGGATGCAACGCTCCACAAATGTGAGTTTACCATCTACAAGGATTGGTGACATGCATCATGCTCATTGCCATAGTCTCAGACTGGCCATCACTCTAGGGGTAATTCGGGGATGCAACGCTCCACTGTAAGTTTACCATCTACAAGGATTGCTGACATGTATCATGCTCATTGCCATGGTCTCAGACTGGTCATCACTCTAGGGGGAATTTGGGGATGCGACGCTCCACTAATGGTAGTTAACCATCTACCAGGATTGGTGACATGCAACATGCTCATTGCCATAGTCTCTGGTCGATGAGACCCTCACTGCGTTGTACTCCAAATTGCTTTCTCTGGTACATTCGCAAGGGCCAATTCACCCCGAGGGGTGCAAGCGTGTTGGGTGATGTTGGTCTAAAATGGTTTGCGCACATTGGCTTTGCCAGGACAACTCATTGCCTGACAAATGGGCAATATTTCTCGACTCCATTGTCTCACTCCAGCTACTTTTACCACCCCAAACCCCAACCTCAGCGCTGCTCTCATCCCACGCACACTTAATACGTGGCAATTTTTATGGTTTTTCTTCAACAACTTTTTTTTCTCAACAAAATAAACAGGCATCCTCAGTAAACATAGCGATATCATAAATATACTGCAACTTAACGTACTTCGCGTAATATTTCACTGGTTGTTTGTCCTTCCTTTTTGGAACTAGGACCGAGTCTAAATGAATGAACGAATACATTTTAGCAAAAAGTAACATTTCCCTAATATTTTGATTCAAATGAGGTAAAATAACGTCATCGCTCATTTCGTCGTTTCTAATTGAAAGTAAATCTATATCGTGTTTGTTTTTCGTTTGTCTCATTATTTCTGACCTTTTGAATTTTTTTCTTTTTGTTATGTCCTCCTTTTCACAACACCGTGTATAAAATGTACAGAAATAGAGATAACTCGGATCTATCACCTTTTTCAACAACCAAAAAAAAAGTGTGATCGGTTCCCTTGTATTTTAAATGTTAGGTGGAACACCAATTTCATTGTCTCCATTCTGTATAAATATAGTACTGTGTAATCGTTTTCATCTTTAGGAATATTCGAAGTAAAAAAAAAAAAAAAATGAAGAAAAAACTTGAAAAGAAAAATATATTTATTAATATGTATGCAAAAAATATATATATACACGATACATGTATTATGCCAGTAATATGATGTATACATTATCGAAGATTACTATACTTAACAACGCAGTGCATTAAATTGATACTTTTTAGAATCAAAAAACCAAGCTCTTGATGTCACTACACGAACGATATGCGTTATCGTCTCTAATCAAGTTTTCTGTATTAAAAAACAAAAGTTTTCTTTTCCTAATTTTTTGACCCCTTGTTTGTTTTGCGTTCTCACTTAAGTGTTTTGATGGAAAATAAATTATCACTTGCTGTATTGAACGCGATCAGTGATGCGACCATTGAAGATCACGAAAATTTTGGTGTCAACTGCGATAAAGGAAAAAAAAAGTTCTAAAATGAAAAAATCTAAGAAGAAACATTTATTCGAATGGAATATAATCTGAAATTTTGTATTCCAATGTTTTTTTTTTCTTTTTGAAATTTATTTTGTGTATTTTGTAGCATTGAAGTGGTGGTGCAGCGCTGTTGAAGTGGAGGCCCAACAACTTTTTGGGCTGTACACGTTGTAGCATTTTCTCTACATTGTGAGAGATTTTTATGTGTTTATTTAGGAAGGGGTTTACATGCGCTGTTGAGTCGACTAATTAAATTATGTCAGGTAAATGTGTTAATCGGCGGAGGGTTGCAACATTTTCACATATTTATTTATTTCCTCTCACGTCCGTAATTTTATTATATTGAACTATTACCATAATTTAAATTGAAAGCGCATTGACGTGTAAAATCACACCCTTAGCATGGTGCATATTGCAGCTTGTATCTGATATTCATTTATTTTTATACATTTTCCAGCGGCGTTCAGTATTTATTAACGGTACTTTCGTGTTAACGCCTACCAGTTGTTGAAACAGCATTGAAAGCCTATTCGATATATCGAATCAGGTATGTTTGACTCCTATATACAGAAGGTTTTTTACCTACAGGTTATACTTTCCTGTTAACGCCTACCAGTGTTCGAACCAGCAGTGAATAGTGCTGAAATGATATATATCAATAGTTGCGATTTGCAATCGTTGATATTACATAATAATTGTTGTTTTCCTTACTCGGTTGGTTGGTTAGAAGGGGTGTTTTCCTTTTTACGGAGATATAACCTGTAGGTAAAAAACCTCTTGGCACATAGGAGTCAAACATACCTGATTCGATATATCGAATAGGCTTTCAGTGCGTTAACAGAAAAGTACCTTATTAAGTCATAAATATTACACAATTTATAGGGGTGAGTCTTCCAGTCAGCAAACAGCAGATCATCCCCAACAGCCCTCCCCTTCCCCCCTCGTAATAACACAGCCTCTACTTCTATCAGCCCTTACTAATCATCACCATCACAAAATGTGTCATATTGAATTTCAAAAAGAAAAAGAAAATCATTGGAATAGAATTGCAAAACGATGAAAATTGGGGGTTATTAATATTAAACGTAGCTTCTATCTAGATGTTACTACATATGTGATATAGTTCGCTTGTAAATAAGTTTAAGCGATGTTTTGATGTTTTTATGGAAAAAAAAATTGCTTGTACGCCACTGATACTTACATCAAGTGAATTGTTATCGCGGAAGTGGTAATATTTAAACAATAAATCGAAGAGAAAAAGATATTTATAATGGAAATAATGAAATATTATTTTGAATCAGAATAATAATTTTAGGTACGATGCGTTTTATATTCAATAAGGGATTCGAGTGTTTTTTGAGTGAATGTGAAAAGTGAACGCGTTTTTTCCAAAAAATGAAAAGAAAGAAAAAAAAGAAGAAAATCCGTTGAAATTCCGCAAAAAACGAAATTTAATGAAAAAAAATGTTTTGCTCCCTTTGAAAAATTTTTTTTTCTCGTGTAAAGCGCGCGTCAATGATGCTGGTTGCCATTTTTTGTCAAAACGAGTGAATGGTATTAAAAAAAGGATTTTTTTAAACCGGCTCCGCTGACATCGACTGATTCCAAAATTCCATATTATAAAATTAGTGTCAAAAAAATAAAATAAAATGGGAAAATGAACCTTATTAAAAAGTAATTTGTAAGGAAAAAAAATTACACGTCTAACTTTTAATTTGTAGCTCCACCAATTTACAAAAAGGAAGGGAAAAATAACAAAAAAAATTGTTATTATGTACGTATTTTACCTCGAACCGTACGCACGTGTACGCTGTAAGGTGTTTAATTTAAGTTGTCTAACACAATGCCAAACTTAAAATGATTCATATAGATAATTAGTTGGAGGAGAGTTTAATTGTTGTCTCTAATTCCTCAATGTGAACGAGCGTTTATTTAATTTCGTTCTCATTTTCTCGATTATCCTTTGTTTCTTTTTTTTCTCTCTTTCTCTAGGTAAATTCGTTAAATATCTCTAAAATTTGGGTTTCTTTTTGAAAACTAATTGTGGGCTCTCGGTGCCGTCAAGAGTTTTAAGTTTAGCATTGTGCTCCCTGCTCTCGTTTCGAGTGCAAAAGCTGTGTCTTAAAAGATTATATATTAGTATATTATATATTATGCATTCAAATGTACAGACTTTAAATTCAGATATAAGATTAAAATCAGGCGTTTTATTATGATTAATTGTTTGGTTGTTTTTTCTTTCTGTTGATTTTGGTTCGAATAAAACAAAACAAAAACATGCGTGTGTTTACAATTTGATTTTCTTCTTCTTCATTGGTGGCATGTGATGCCATTGATTGTTTTATCATGTCGTTAATATACATATTTTACTTTTTTTACTCACCTCATCCTCTTATCCCGAGTCAGTGGACGCTAGACCCCAAAATGTTTGAAGGTTGAGTTGATGGGCATTTGATTGCTAATGATCCTAATTATGAAATTATTATTCTGGGTAAAATGTACTGTCAGGAGTCCCTTTTTTGGTTGGTTATTTCTTGAGTAATGATTGGATTGCAGGCAAGCACAAGAGGCCCATATAAGTTGCAGTGACCATAAGTAGTACTGCTCCTCGCCCTGATGTAAAATGAGGAAAAAACGCTGCAAATTCTTTGGCCGGGTACACACGTTGAGGATTCCGGAGAGGATTCCTCTCCGGCCGACGGACCGTGTGGACGGGTCGAGGCCTTTAGTTGAGGCGGACCGAACAGGCCGCCAGGCCTTTCCAATTTTTGGAAAGGCTACCTGAGGCCGGGGTTCCGGTTCCCGGAATTGAACCCCTTCCTTCACGTGTGGATGAGGTGATCGCTGATCGGTTGTAGGTATCGCTCGAGTATCGTCACAGTGGTCGTTCCTCGTTAATTTTTTCACAGTTTTCCTCGAAAGGCCTCTCGCGTGTCGAAACCTCTGACCGAAGCCTCCTGGTTTTCCCGTACGTGTGGATGCTCCGGCCGCCTCAGAGGTTTTCCTCAGAGGATTCCCTCTTCGGAATCCTCAACGTGTGTACCCGGCCTTTCACAGGTGTTGGTTATTCCTAGGGCCTGGAGCATGGGGACTCACTCCAATGGGTTCAGCGTCCAAACGTTAGTGGAAAATGATACCCAACAGCCGACCAGAAATCTTGAAAACACATTTTTGAAATGGGTAGTGTCGCCATAAAGCGGTGTAGTGTCAACTCAATATTCACGATATATACTGGGTAGTGTGATTATGAACACAAGATTGGCTATTCGCACCATTCCCAATGGTGAGAAGTCAATTGGGAAAATGGGAGGACACCTACCACTTTCATTTGGCAGGTAAATAGGTACCCATTTTGACCCATAGCTACATCCAGAGGGCACCAATTGTTCCGGGACTAGTCTCATTGGATTCAGCGGCCAAAAGTTAGTGGAAAATGATTCCCCACACGCCTAGATCTCAAAAATCCATTTCTTGAAAAACACATCTTGACCCCTAATCTCCCCAAATTTAGTTCAATCGGGCTGAAATGTTTTGAGTACCAACTAGAGCCAAAAACGGGTCCCTGGCCTTTCAGATTTTTGAAAAATTCTACTACCAAAATTGGCGTGGACGGCGGACGGACATTTGCTTGTTTTGATTTAGACACCTTAGAAACGCCCAGAAAAAAATGTTTGGCCAAATCGGAGAGATTGATTTTTTGCATGAGAACAAGGAATAACCAACAAAAACACCTTAACACTATTTATAGGCATCACTTAGGAAACTGTGACCGTGCCTGCTTAGCGAAGAACTCCGCAGCCCACTACCTCTGCGACAGTGGGCTGTACATTCAATCTAAACCCTACATCATGGAAAGACAATCTCTATGAGACATACCATGGAAAAACATCTGTGGATTTATCACTGATCAAAAGATTCACAGTAGAGTAGCATGGGACCTAATCCAACCCTACACACAGGGGCCCCCTTCTTTGAGGAGGGGGGGGGGGATGTTTCTGGCTCAATGAGCCGATTTTCCTCTTTCTGCATCCTATGGAGTGCTACTCTCTGAGAGGGACAGGAGACAGGACCGCCTGTGGAAGAAGGGGGAAACCTCTGGCGCTCCATGAAACGGTAGTGGCAGGTACAATGCCCCCTGTCCCGGGGCTATCAGCCAGTTAGCCCGTATAGGAAGTTACGGTCGTCAGGCTGCTGACAAACCTGTATCCTTCCAAACTGGTACCGCTGGTGTGGGGGGGGGGGGGGGCTGGCCACAGAAGCAATGCTTCACAAGACAGCCCTCCAATTGAGGTAGGAAACTGCGGTCCGAAAGAATGGACCGTTCGCGGGGGTCGTGGTTAGGGCATACCCTACCCAGAGGGCTTCTCCCAGTGATGGTGCCAATAAAGGGGAGACCAATACAGACCGGCTCTGGGAGTTGAGATGCAACACTCGGCAATCACTCTGCTTAACATTGATTCCTTCGAGACGTCTATCCCGCATATACTTCTCCATTCCAGCGATATATGAAGAGAAGATCAATGGGCGTCCAGAGTCACCCTGAAGAATATCTGTCTCTGTTCTAGGTTTATGTGGGACTAGCGAGTGGATGAGAAAAGGCCCAAATACACAATAAGTCAATAATCGACGTAAGGTAACTGAACACACGTTTCTTTATTTCAATTCAAAACCATAATCCCCCTTATCTGGTTATCAGCACACACATGATTGGTGGTTGCAAGGTCTCTACAAGTAAGGGTATGGCCGGACAACATCTCCCCTCGAAGATTCATACAGCATGGCTATGGAGGATCTTACTGTTTCATTGATGTTAGACCACAACTGATACCTGGGTGGTACTAATGTTGGCTCTATTGAGTTGCTGTTTGTAGCTGCCTTGTTAGGCAATGGAGGAGTTCTGGAACGAAGCGAGGTTCGAGCTGGAGTGGCTTGAGGTTGCCCTGCCATCCATGTTGCCCTGCATTAGAACGTTTTGGGCTTGACTGGGTAGGTTCAGAAAGTTGGGAAGGCTGTACGCTTCTACGAGGTGAGGTCGTTGGTCTTTCAGCCTCAGAGCTGCTACTGGACCAGGGACCAGAGGCAGCAGCAGGTTCATTTGGTCTGGTACACAGCTCAGGTACGAAGCAGGAATCAAATGATATCTGTTCAATGTGATATGATCTGTTCTCCAGGATTTTTACCACCTTCCCGTGACGTTTCAGATCAATCACCCATACAAATTCTCCGCATTTCTGAGGGCTGAGAAACTTGAAACTTTTCAGCACGATCGGACCAAATTTGAGCGGGGTAAGGGTCAAAATGTGTTTTTTGAAAAATGGATTTTCAAGATTTTGGGCGATCTAGGCGAGTGGGGTATCATTTTCCGCTAAATTTTGGACGCTGAATCCAATGAAGTAGGTCCCAGAACGATTGGCACCCACTGGAAGAAGCTATGGGTCAAATTGGGTATTTATTACCCATTTTGAATATGTGTTTTTGGGATTTCTGGTACCTAGGCGTGTGGGGTATCTTTTTCCACTAAATTGTGGACGCTGAATCCAATGAAGTAGGTCCCAGAACGATTGGCACCCACTGGAAGAAGTTATGGGTCAAATTGGGTATTTATTACCCATTTTGAATATGTGATTCTGGGATTTCTGGTACCAAGGCGTGTGGAGTATCATTTTCCACTAAAATTTTGACCCTAAATCGATTGAGATGGGTCCGGGACCCGCCACACCCACTGCTTCCCCCATTTTCCCCATGTTGAAGAAATGAATCTCCATGCGCCTGGTCCGAGGAATAACCAACCCGTGTGTAAGAATTTGCAGATTTTTACACTGCAGCTGCTGCCATCCCATTTGCCTGATGATATTGTGAACTACTCGTGTGTATGGAAAACCCCAGTCCCCTGCAAACATTCGGAATTCAGATGTTTCCAAGTCGTAGAACTGAATCCGAAAAAACCTGCTCCGGGATTCCGCGGAGTGATCTAATAGAGGCTTTTCAAAAGGAATTCTTGAAAAATTGAAGTTATCTCTACAAGTTGTTGTTCGTCACTCCTACAGAATAATTTAAAAGATTATTCAAGGAATAACCAACCAAAAAATAGAAAATTCGAGAAAATCAGGTTAAGGTAGACTGGGAGAAAAATTTTGGAAGTATATTAAAGAGGTATAGTGGCAAACTTTCCTTCACTTCGAAAAGGCTGTTAATTCATAGGAGCGTCTGGGGGGAGTACCGAGCAAAGCGGCCTCGGCCATTTCCGGCCCTCCTCGGCCCAACGTCTCCGTATCATCTCTCCCTTATCTTGAATCTTCACAACATAGATGAATGAACTTATAGTTTCTTCACAACGTCACCATTCACGTTCGCTTCGAGTGTTTTAGTTTATTATTTGTTTACTATTCCGTGTTTACTATTCCATTTACTAGTTCCGTGTTTTAGTTTATTCGTAATTATTTCGTTGTTCGTTATTCCGTTCATTCTCGTTCGCTTCTAGTGTTTTAGTTTATTCGTTAACTATTCCGTGTTTACTATTCCATTTAATTTAGTTATTCGTTATTATTCCGTTCCTGTGATGCCTAAGTGCAAGAACTGCAACTATGTCACCGACAAACAGTTTAATCTGGATCGTCACCAGCAAAGCAGTCGAGGATGCCAGAAACAGCACACTTCTGTTTCATTGAAGTGTAATATGTGTAGTTCCGTAGTGACCTGTCGTGGTGATCTCATTGAGCACATATCTGGCGCTCATGGCGTACGTTTATCCAAGAAGGAATTGCATTTTGACAACCACGCTGATTTTTTCAGTTGGAAAACTGGAATTGAAAGAGATACTACCTCGAGGTACGTACAGCGCAGTGGAATCAAGAAGTACGCAACTTATAAAACTGTGCACTACTATTGTCACAGAGACGGTTTTTTTTCATCTAGGGGGGCTGGAAAAAGACACGTAAAAGCGCTGGGTAGCAACAAGATAAATGGATGTTGCCCTGCGCACATAACAGCCAAATTGTCAAACAGTGGCTCAGTAAGCGTGGAGTTCTGTTATACTCATGTAGGACACAAAAATGACTTGGGGCGAATTCACCTGACCAAACATGAAAAACATGAAATCGCAGCCAAAATTGCCGCGGGAGTTCCCTTCAAAAACATTTTAAAGAGTGTACGTCATTCTGTTCAGAATAACAGTTTGCATTTTGTCAATTTGTTGACCAGTAAGGACTTGTGGAACATTCAGCAGGCATTTAATCTCAATAATGAAGCAGTGGTCCACCAAAACGACACTGTTAGTGTCCAGTCTTGGATAAAAGGAAATGAAGGTAACAAGGTGGTTCGATTTTACAAGCAGCAAGGGGTGCTCAAGCCGTCACATCCTGAACTGTCGTGCGATGACTTTGTCCTTATAATCGCGAACGATTCGCAACTGTTGATGTTGGAGGAGTTTGGCAATGATTGCGTTTGTGTTGATGGGACCCATGAGTTGAACCAATACGACTTCGAACTTACTACGATAATGATTATAGATGATCTGCGTCAGGGGTTTCCATGCGCTTTTATGCTAAGCAATCGAACTGATTCTGCTGTTATGAAGATTTTTTTTTCTACGATGAAAGATGAACTGGACAATCCTATTGTTCCAAAACTGTTCATGAGTGATATGGCCGAGGCATATAGGAATGCTTGGTTTGCTGTCATGCCTCCTCCTGAAAATGTTTTATTCTGTTCGTGGCACGTGAACCATGCTTGGCAAAAAAATTTAAATAAGGTCAAGCACGATGTTAAAAAAGTCGAGGTTTACAAAACTCTTCGAACAATGCTCGAAGAAACTGATGTAAATGCCTTTGAAAGGCTTTTCGAAGCCGCCCTGCTTAATTTTGAGAACGACCCAGACAAGCAAGAATTTGGCAAGTATTTCAAGTTGGAATATGGAGGCAATACCCACAGTTGGGCGTATTGCTATCGGGTGCATCTGGGGCTGAACACAAATATGCACTTAGAGAGTTTGCATAAGACTATAAAGCATTGTTATTGCCAAGGCAAGAAAGTAAAACGTCTGGATAAGTGCATCAACGTGTTGATGACAGTGATTCGGGATAAAGTGTTCAATCGTCTGATAACCCGTCAGAGGGGCAGCCTGCCAAAGAAAGTATGTGACATCCGACGCCGCCACAAAGCAGCCCTGGAAATGAAAAATGAGTACCTCATTGAGACGAGCAGTGGATGGGTTGTATCGTCAAGTTCGTCCAACGATGTCCACGAGATAGTTTTGTGGAATGATGATTGCACGTGTGATCTGCGATGTACAGACTGCGATATTTGCTTACACAAGTACAAGTGTGATTGCCTGGATGCATCTATTAAATGGGTGATTTGTCGGCATATTCATTTTATGGTTATAAACAGGAACAGTTGTATCCCCGCAGTTCAGGATGGTGCAAACCAGTCCCATGATAGCTGTGAGAACTATTTAATCGATGTTGCCACTGATGAAGCCGATAATTTGCAGGGTGTAATTATCAACGAGCTGTCTCAAAAGCGAGATGTTTCTATTCTTTTTGAAAACAAGAAGATTGAACTTTTTGAAAAATTTCGATCCATAACTGACTCAGCGATTAATGCAGATGAGCTTGATATAATAGAAAAAGCACTTCTCCCCGTTATGCCAACTATTGAAGCCGCTCGTTCCAACAGTGAGCCACTTGTACCTAAAAGGAAGGTAAATACTGTACAAAAAATGTCCCCTCAGAAGAATTTCTTCTCAACAAAAAACAAGAAGAAAAAAACTGAACGTCACCTTCGTAAACCCTCCGCGCAAGAGAAGAACATGCTCGCCAACGTTTTACTGCATCAAGAGCAGTGACTGTAGACTCAAAACTTTAAAATACTGGGTCCGGCAGTCAAACCTGACGGTTTTTGATATTGGATAAATTAAAAAGCTGTTGAGATATATTTATATATTTTTTTTTTATTGTAAAGAGGAGAATTGGAAATTACATTTAGTATTAAAAAAAATTGAAAAATAGCTTACGGCGCAAAAATTACGTCATTTAAATGTTGACCACCATTCATGCTCCGTTCTAAAGCATGTCGAACAGCCTCAACGTTAGCAGGAGTTCTTACCGTTCGAGGTGATCCTCCTCTCCTTCTTGTGGTTCCAAACGCAGTGTTCTGAAAGATCTGAACCCACAGAAGAATTGTGTTTCGTGACGGGATCGCACCACGAGGGGGAATGTTAAACCGTATACGGAAACTCCTTTGCGTTAGAATCACAGAATCATTATTTCTAAAAAACGTCTCGACTACAAACGCACGATGTTCAGCAGTCCAACGCTCCATTGTTACTGAACTAATGAACTTCCACTCAAGGTGAACAAGATGGCGCCCATCCCCACCCGCCCAGTCACCCCCACCACCACCTATCCCCACTTAAAAACCGTCAGGTTTGACTGCCGGACCCAGTATTAAAATATAAATCACTCAAAAATTTTAATACGCAACTCATGAGCACTTATTACTAATTGTAATAACTCACGAACACTTGTTACCTATTTCAAGTAACTAGACCAAAGTTAATCAATTTTGTTAAAATACTGAGTTTGATTGTTTTTCTTGTGATGCCTTTTTCCACACAAATGTTAACTATTTTCTATCAGTAATAAAATTAAAATAGGTATAAATCACTCAACCATTTTATATAACTCCTAAATACGAGTCACCAATTTCAAGTAACTAGACCAAATCTATTTTGTTAAAATACTGAGTTCGATTGTTTTTCTTGTGATACTTTAGTACTTTATAGTTTTTCCAGACAGATGTCACCTCCCTTTTTTCAAGCACTACATAAATTATTTAGTTGATATATATATATTTTTCACTCAACAATTTTAATAACTCATAAACACTTTTTACCCATTTCTGTTTACTTGACCAATGTTAGTTTATCTTGTTAAAGACTGAGTTTGATTGTTTTTCTTGTGATACTCAAGTGCCTTATTCTACAGATGTTACCAACCTGTTTTCACGAAATAAAATGAGGTATTTAAAGATAGGTATTATTTGCTTTCATTTTAATACATGTTTTTATGCCTCCCTCCCCTTACCTCAATCTCCTTCTGTGGATAGAACGGAATAGGGGGAACTTGTAAGAATTTTAACGTTTTTACCAATAATGATGGAATTTTCATGATCAGTCGAACTGTGATCATTCAGGGGCCCATGCTAATCGGTTCAGCTTCCAAGAAAATATGGAAAATGATAGGCTGGCCAGATGTTAGGACCAACTGGACCCCAAATGGAGCCTGTGTACGAAACAACGGATGTTTTCGATCAAGTTAAAGGGCAACAGTGGCCCGAACGGACATAGCAGTTTGAGAGGGGGGGGGGGGGGGTTGTAAATAGTTTTTGATGCGATCATATAGGCTTATTTATATAATTAATAAGCCAAAAGTGAGGATTAACTGGTTTTTTTCTTCTAAAAAATCTAAGTGTGTCCTGCATTACAAAAAGAGTTCCATCATGATACCAGTCTTGGGCCCAATAAGGGTAGAGCCTGAAAATAGGTAAAACTACAGATATAAACAATAATACATATATTTTACAAATGAGCTTATAGGTACATACTTTTTTTTTAAACTAATGTAAACTGCTGGAAACGTGTTTTGGGTGAGTTACAGATATTTTCAAAATTTGTGTGAGCCAATTTTAGCTTGTTTGCTGAAACACATTTTCCTAATAATTTTTTTAGGCTAGTAGGTAGTAAGTTCCTATTCTACCAGAGACAGCATTTGATCATAAGATATTGCTCGGAAATAGTTTCAAAGCAAAATCCCCGATAAAGAGAGAATTGTTGACGTTGAACGAGGGAGCACGCTTTTTTGAAACGAGCGCCAATGGGGAAGAATTGCGATGGTGCATGAGGTTGGGCCGAGGAGGGCCGGAAATGGCCGAAGCCGCTCGGCTCGGACTCCCCCCAGACGCTCCTTTAATTCGTGAAAGTAGTGATGTTCCTTGTCTTGATCAGAATATTCCCAGTTTTATAGAGGCCTGGACGGGCTATGATGGACAGCATGGATTTGAGTTTGAGAGGAATGAATCAGGTTTTGTTTGTGATGGAAATATTACAGCCTGCTCATGTATTTCATTGTGTGTAGGAAACCAACACTGGCTCAAGATAACACTCGAGGTAACACTGTTTTCCTCTCATGAAGGCTCCCCTCCGCTTTTAGAAAAGATGTAGTTTCTTTGTCATCCATGTTGCGGTTTTTACTGTTATAAAGTGTTCTGCAATTTATTAAAGTTTAATAACGATTTATCCGTACCTCCGCCCTCGACTTTAAAAGAAGGTAAGATTCACAAACTAATGTGTTCATTCTGATTGAGGAAGAACCAGTCGTTAGATACCGAGTTTAACACCGGGTTTCCGTCAGGTTGTGGTATCGAAATTGAAGTTGTTGAAATTTTTTATTGTTGAAACAACAGAGGAACAATACATTTGAATAGCTCGGCCGAATAGGGGTCTTTTGCAAACTTTCCAGAAGAGCGGAATTAGAATCGGATGCCTCGGCGAAACCATCTGATCGGCAAACTCATCCAAAATTAGCAACATAGACCCTTCTTCCATTAGTTTTTAATAGGTATTAATTTTTTTTTCAATGAAAGAAAGATTGCTGAACGATTTGTTCACAGAAACACGTTTTAATTCAAAGAATAAAGAAAAAACCACAATAGTAATTTACTTTTTTGGTTGTAAATTCTTTTGGATGATTCTGTTATTGAAGAATGAATGGTTTGAAAAAGTCTTTTAAAAAATCAAGCTTCTGGTAGAGTCGCATAAAATTCTCTGTATTGATGAGGTAAGTGGGGCAACATCTTGAGAAGGTCAGCCTTTTTGGCTTTCGGGATGGGGATGAGCGCATGGTTGACTGCTAGTATCGCGGATGGTTCCGGCAACGGCGTGGATGGTCTCGTGAATGTTTTGTATTTTTCCCAAGGAATCATATTGTTGTGACTTCGCCTTGCGTAAATTTGAAAAGGATCATCGATGGTATATCTAATCCACAACTGTTTTGTAACCTTCAATCGGTCTTTCGACTTATTTAGCAGGTGGCCTTCAACGGATGAAAATGTTTTAAAGTCCTCCTGTTGCGTTTCGATAATGACAACAAAGAAGAAAAACGAACGAACCCTGAAGATCGAAAGAGAGAAAATTAATAATAGGTATCTTTGCTGAGCGATAAAACGAAAACGAATGGCCGCGGCCGTGGGGACGGGTGAGACGACAAAAAGATTGACACGTAGTCAAGATTGTGCATAGCAACGGAACATATTCCCCTTTACTTGAATGCAAATTTTGGTGTTTCTTTCACTTTGGCGCCCAATAGCGTGGGAACATGTGCTATGGGGTTACAGTCGTCGCTGGAGATGGATAGATGAGGTTTCCACGATTTGTTTGATACAAAAAACGAAAAATCCAAAAAAGTGACATAGACCCCTATTTGGCCGAGCCATTCATTTGTAAATTGACTCCATATTTTTGTAATTTTTTCAATACTGGCCAAAGTATCGATACAAGTACACTCAAATCTGTAGTATCGATGCCAAATGTACTTGGTATCGAAAGAAATATTCGATACTTAACTTATATCGATCAATATCGTATGTCCACCTATCTATTAGGGATGAGTATCGGATTGAAAAACATCGATGTTTACTATTCGATGTTTTTTCGACTTTAAACATTGATGTGTAAAAACATCGAATGTTTAAAAACACCGAATTTTTTAACAAAAATTATTACGAGTTTCCACTACATCTTTTGGGAGGCATCGGAAAAGAAGTAAAAATCCAAAAACATGTAAAACGATCAAAAGCAAAACCGATAGAGTACAAAAAGATTCAAAAACTTATAATGTCAGAAGTGAGGGCTTTTGGTGGTGGTGGTTTCTTCATCAATATGCATGTCTTATCTAGAGTCAACCATGGCTGACTATATGCGGTTTACATTAAGCAACTTACATTAAGTGATAATTATGGTAAAGATTCAGGTTACAAATTGAAATTTGTGAATTCAATTTGGTTAACTGCAAATTGAAACGTAAATTATGAGGATGATGTAGGTATGTTGGGAGAAAGGAAAAAACTTCGATGTCTGGGAAAAACATCGATGTCAAAACATTCGATGTTTTTCAAACATCGAGTATTCGATACCCATCCCTAATAGGTTTAGATCTATTTCCATGGTAAGTGTTGTTTGGTTTGCACCGTACAGGTTAGAAAGTAGAAACACGTTTATTCAACTGTAACTGAATGTACTTCTGATGGATGTGGAACGCGAATCGCTCGATTAATTCATGGTTGGTTCATCATTACAATTTAATTCATGTATATAATGTCACGTCCGATATTCCTTTGGAACTAGGATTTTCGTGCAATGCTCTCCTAACTCCTTATACTCAGTCAAACTCATTCACAGTTCGAATTCAATTATTAACGTATTTACCTATACCTTTTGAATGTACTCCTCGGCGTTTTCTCGACGTTTATGATTGCCATATTCGTCCACTGTTATTAAGAAACATATTTCATATTTCATGGAACACGCTTTATTCTATGAAAGGTGCATACTGCACGTGCATGTTGTACGTTACGGGGAAATCGATTGACCCTTTAACCAGAGAATATCCATAATAATTCGTCGTGGCTTTTTGGTTCACGTTTTAACTATGTTGTGTGTTTCGTAGTAGTCAAGGTTGTTGTGCTAAAAAAAAAAAAAAATTTTTTTTACAGAGACAGTAAAGAGCGAAAAGTGAGACAGCGTCGAAGTTTACTTCACCGAATCGTCCGGGCCGTGAGTTTTGCGTTCTTCCAAATTCCCCTGGCGGCGGTGCTGAAATTTGGCTGATTTTTGGTTCGTCACCTCGTCGCTCTGCCAGCAAACCAGTGAGTTGAATCCGAGACGAATTTTGTTTAATGCCCCGACGAACTGAAGCTTCCATTGTCCGAGCTGCCAAACTCGATCTATACTTTTTTTTGCTTTTTTCCCCCAATTTCTATTAGAACTTGCCCCGTTTTTATTATTTCGTCAGCGTTATTATATTTTTATTTCGAACGTGTGGCTTACTAATGACTTATCGACGTTTGTTTCATCTGTTGACATAATTGAGTATCACAGCTGTACGGCTTTTATTTATCGAGCAGGTCGCTCGAGCTGATTTTTCCAATCGGTAGGACCTTCTTTAGAGTCCTGCCCATGAAAGAAGAACCTTCTTCCGTGGTACTGTCGTCGTCAGTTAGTACATTTATAGCGCTAGGATTGTTGATAGAGTACAGAAGGACACGACAATTTTAACTGTCGAAGAGTCGAGAAGTCTTCTTATTCAAGATTCTAATTCACTCTAGAGAAACAAGGAAGATCTTTTTTTTCCTCTGTTTATTAGAATTGCACCAAGTTATAAACTTATTAGCAATATTTTTGTAACTTAAGTTTACTAGGTTACATCTTTAGCCAAGGTACATTGCTTGCTGGGCACAGGGGAATTGAGGGCAACGAAAAAGCAATGAGCTGGCCAGGAGGGGCTCCAAAACCTTCTTTGGGGGCCCAGAGCCGGCTGTAGGTTTGCCCGAAAGCTCCTTCAGAGCTGCCATCAAGGAGTGGACGTTTAAGAAACACACCGACAGATGGCGGAATATTGAGGGACATGTCCACAGTATGCGTATGGTGGCATAAGCCCATCCATCACTCACCAAGGACCTACTCAGACTTAAACGCGGCGACCTAAGACCGATAGTTGGCTTACTAACCGGCTTCGCTCCTCTGCGTTTTCATCTGAACAATATTGGGTTAACACAACCAACAACTCTATGCAGATTCTGTGAGGAAGCAGACGAAACTGCAACTCACATAATCTTTGAGTGCCCAGCACTCACATCCTGCAGATACACCCTCTTTGGGACACAAACCCCGATGAGAACCGTACCCTGTAATAAGTTAGTCCACAACCTAACAACCCTCATCAGGGGACTAGGCACTAGGGCTGTTTGTGGACTAAAAGAATGGGACACCTAAGAGAAGCACAACAAGCCACCAGGCTTCTGCGCTTGGGGCCCCCCATAACCCCTCCTCTAGGTGTCTTTTTACCATTTACCATCTAAGGTACACTGCTTAGCTTGAATTATTCTAACAACTGATTTTATTGTCTTTGCATTAGCGAACTAATTCATGTGGTTTCGTGCGTTTAAGCCTTCTGACGAGATCATTGACGTCAAGAAGTCGAAGAGCCTCTTCTTTAACATGATCTTGTAGCCTTTGGAAATAGGCAGCTGCTTGAAGCCTGATGGTTTCGTTTGCTGTCTCGACTTGTAGGTCATGGTGTAACCGGTCGTTTCTGAAGTACCACGGAACGTTCGTAATGCACCTAAGTACCGAATTAGCATTAAGTAATAGGGCTATATTAAAAATTAACTCATTATGTTAGAGAATTATTTTATTTGGGTAAAATCAACAGTACAATGCGAGTAGCAAACGCTTATTCCCAGTATTTTGTTGCAGGACTGATTGATATTGGTCACGAACATGGCGTTGAGAAGAGACGAAAACGTGATCGTCATCGACGACTCGTCAGGGGACGAAGCAGAGAAACCAAAGGCCGACCCTGAACCAGTGCCGCATCCGACCGAGGGCGAGGACGACGACGATGACGTCATCATGGTTGAGCCTCAGCCGCCCGAAACCTCCCAATCATCGGCAAACGAAACCCTCAAAGCGCTTGCATCGCAAATCACCGTGTCCAAAGTGCCCGCGGAAGGGACCGTCGTCGATGTACCTGCTGAAGTAGTCAAAGAGCCCGCCGCGAATGAAGCTTCCGCGTCGATGGCATCCGATCCTGATGTCGAAATCTCCGAAGTTATCGACGTCGATACGATTGAGGACTCAGACACTTTGGACTTTGTAGGGCTGAGAGCCGCTTTGGAGTTGACGATGGAACCGCACCACGTCAACCGCAAAGGCCGCGGCCCGGTGTGCTGCAACTCGTGGTGCGACCAACCGGCGGCGACCATACCGGAAGAGCACATCCGTGACTACTACAACATACCGACCGGCTCGACCTTCAAACTGTGCGACGATTGCGTCGACGCCTACTACAACTACATGCGCATTGCCGAGAAGAACTTGGAAACAAACGGTGACATGCTGGAGGGTCGCTGTATGAATTTCAACGAGTTCATCGTTCTGGAAGACTCAGACGAAGAGGACGTAGCTGCAGATCCTGAAATTGAGCGACTACTTGGCAGAGCGATTCAGGAGAGCCTCAGAGAACTAGACTCTGAGTATAACTTCCAGAAAACGTTCGACACGACGAGGGAGAAATTGATCGAAAAATTAGATCATTTAATTATGAAAGGCAATCAAGTGGCTAAAGACATTCATGACATCGAGCAGGATTTGTTTGAAAGTAGCGAACAGTTCAAAAATGCATTCAAGCCGAAAATCCACGAACTGGCCGAATTGGACATACCGTTTGAAGTGATAGAGACAACCTCAACGGAGTCGGATGAGCCCGCCGATCTTCCGCCGTACGGAGTACTCAAGAACCCTCCCCCGCAGATCGGCGACACGTTCTACGTGATGAAAGAGTTCCAAACGGCGGAGTGGATCCCTTTTAAAATAGTCGACATTTTATACAAGACTGACGAGCGTGGGGACTTCGTCGAGAGTTTTACAGTTGAGGCGACTGTCAACGGTTTTATGTATCGGAGGATCGTCAACGGCGACCAAATCGCGTACAGCAACGTGCCGAGGACTCGGTTGGGAATTGGCAGCCGAGCGTTGGGCGCCTTCAACCATAACGGGGACTGGAAAAGGGGAAGCGTGTTCCTGTCCGGCATGATCGCCGAGTTGCCCACACAACTGAACAACTACCGGTATTTGGTGTTTTTCGACGACGGCAAAGTTCAGTATTGTTCGCACGAAAACATTGAGGGAAGTCTACCAGTGTTCAAAAAAAGTGCACGAGTACTTTTCCGGCTTCAACGTGGAATTCGTAAAAAGTTATTTGCTCAAATTCCCTGAAAGGGCAATGGTGAAAACGAACTCAAATCATTTCGTGCGCGTCGAATTGAACGGATTTTGGATCAGCGGGAAAGTTGATTTGTTGGACGGATCGTTGGCTCGAGTGGCTTTCAGTAACGACAGACAGTCGGAGTGGATTTACCGGGGTTCACCGAGGTTGAGGCCAGTCTTTGAGAAGATCCAAGCTGACTTGAGGAATCCTTTGACGAAAGCGTTGCCGGTCATCAGGAGTTTACCACCAAAGACGATGGGGCCCAAGTCGAAACGGGTTAGTCAAGAGTCGTCAAATTTACAAATCGTCATCGACAGTAGTGATGAAGACGACATAGGGCAGGCGCGGGCAGTGGCCAAGAAGAGTACGACTAGGCCGCACGCTGCTCCGACGAGGACGAATCAACTGATTCACAGGAGGCAGGAAAAACGCGGCAACAGAGCATGCGTCGTTCGTCGTTTGCCGCCTACCATGCTGACGCCGCAGATGTTCAGGTGGCACAAGTGCTCGTTCGCCTGCGTCACGTGGGTGCAATACTCAGAGGAGAAAACCAAAGGCATCAACCCCCTCGCCATACCTTCCATATTCGCTTTCCGACGTGAAATAGACGTGACGAGCCTCGTGACAGTACACGGCGCCCTGTGGCAAACGCCTCAAAAACATACAAGAAATTCTGAAAATACCTGTCAGAAACCTTAATTCCCCTCACACTCGACATGTTCGACTTTGACATCCGAACGCAGATCTTTGACGAATTTACAGTCGCTAGGTCAATACGTCGTCATCGAAGACATTTCTTATGGCGAGGAGCGTAACCCTATACCGTGCGTCAACGACGTCGACCATGAATGCCCGGATTTGATGAACTACATGACCGTTCGAAGGCCACAGGAGGGCGTTCACATTAATTTAGACCCAGGATTTTTAGTGTGTTGTGACTGTACGGACAACTGCCGCGATAGATCCAAATGTCGATGTTGGAGGCTGACGATCGACAATTTCAAGCCGTTCAACGTTCGTCAAAACAACCGTAACATCACCAAAACCGGATATCAGTACCAGAGGTTAGATCAGTACATTTTGTCTGGTATTTACGAGTGTAACTCTCAGTGCAAGTGCAACACTGTCACTTGCATCAACCGCGTAGTGCAACACCCGACGAGGCACAAATTGCAGTTGTTCAAAACGCCGAAGAAAGGGTGGGGGACTCGTTGCGTCAACGACATCCCTCAAGGGGTGTTCATCACGACGTACGTCGGCAACATTTTGACGGAGCCCAAAGCCAACGAGACGGGCACTATCAACGGGGACGAGTTCTTCGCCGAGTTGGATCACATCGAAGTGATGGAGTCCTTCAAAGCCAATTTTGAGAAGGACGCTCCGGAGATGACTGACGAAGAGGATGAGATCTACAGGACGACGCCGGAGCCTCAGCCACAAGGAAGCTCCAGGCGGCCCCGCAGGTAATCTCCTTCCTTGTACGCCTATATTCGCCTCCAGATTACTTTTTATGGAAATAGAGCATTAAGGATTAGGATAAATTAAACAGTAGAAATTATTCAAAAAATCTGAAATTTTGGTCTGGGTTCTGTTCCCGGCCTAGGACGGTCCTTGAGACTTTTCAACCCGATCGGATCAAATTTGGGCGGGGTAGGGGTCATGATGTGAATTTTGAAAAATGGATTTTTGAGATTTTTTGCAATCTAGGTGTGTGGGGTATCATTTTCCACTAATTTCTGGACGCTGAATCCAATGAGACGGGTCCCGGAACGATTGGCGCCCTCTGGATGAGGTTATGGGTTAAAATGGGTGCCTATCTACCCATTTCGAGTATGTGTATTCGAGATTTCTGTAACCTAGGTGTGTGGGGTATCATTTTCCACTAAATTCTGGACGCTGAATCCAATGAGACGGGTCCCGGAACGATTGGCGCCCTCTGGATGAGGTTATGGGTTAAAATGGGTGCCTATCTACCCATTTCGAGTATGTGTATTCGAGATTTCTGTAACCTAGGTGTGTGGGGTATAATTTTCCACTAATTTCTGGACGCTGAATCCAATGAGACGGGTCCCGGAACGATTGGCACCCTCTGGATGAGGTTATGGGTCAAAATGGGTGCCTATTTAACCATTTCGAGTATGTGTATTCGAGATTTCTGTAACTTGGGCGTGTGAGGTATTATTTTTAACTAAATTGTGGACCCTCAATCGATTGGACTGGGTCAACACCCACTGTTTCCCCCATTTTCCCCACGTTAAAGAAATGAATTTCCATTCGCCTAGTCCGAGGTTTAAATTAGTCTTCATGCGCCTGGTTCGAGGAATAACCATCCCGGGTGTAAGAATTTGCAGCATTTTTGTATACAAATTGTTTAAAATGTATGTATTTGAATTATTCATTTACTTTGCAGGTCCGCAACGATGGGCCAGAATAGATACAAAAACGATTCGGCTGACTCCATTCGAGAAGAGGAAGAAGAATCAGACTCGTCTGAAGACGATTCTAACTCCGTTCGGAAAATGTACGGCCCCAACGAGACAGTTTACGTAATGGACGCCAAAATTGCGGGGAACATCGGCCGCTACTTCAACCATTCGTGCGACCCCAACATCTTCGTGCAAAACGTGTACGTCGACACGCACGACCTCCGATTTCCTTGGGTCGCCTTTTTTGCCATCAAACACATTCCCGCCGGAACAGAGCTGACGTGGGACTACGGCTATGAGATAGGAAGCGTCCCTGGTAAGGTTCTGTACTGCTACTGCGGGTCTCCCAATTGCAGAAGGCGGCTTCTCTGAGTGCTCGAAACTATCACGGTCAATGTCCACAACTTACTGCGAGTCTACCAATTGCAGAAGGCGGCTAGTGTGGCCTGAACTGATTCTTTCAAGCACCTCACCATGTTGTAAATAGAGACTCCCACGATACATTTATTAGCGAAGGATGTTAATTCTTACCAGACACACTGATTTTCTTACATATTATGACAATGTGCGAATATATGGGGTCCCATAAGGGACTTCGGCTCTTGTATTATCACTGGAATGCGTTTCCAAATAATGCATTTTTGTCTAAAGTTTTAATTCAAGACGCTGAGAAATCAATATTACCAACATCTTGATTTTTAAAATTAATTAAATAATTTTTAAGTGTACAAATAGAGGTTTTACTTCCCTAAAAAAAAAGGTGAAACGAGTGGTTGTATTTGAGTTTTCTTCTAAATTCAGCCAAAACCCTTTGGCTAGGAATCCACTAATGAAAGCTCATTAAAGACATTTGTGATGCGAATCGTTACCTTTTGAATTTACTTTACTTGTTTTGCTTTTGTTTTGTATTCAATTTAAATTCACCCGATGTAACTAAATGTAGCATAGTAGATTTTAAGTACAACTTTGCTAGTTTGCATTTCAATTGAGAGATCTTTACCAGCTACAATGCAGTTTCATTTCTTTCCTTTTTAACTCTTCAAATTTGTCATATTTTGTACTAAAGGTGGACTTTCAAAGAGAATGTTTTCGTTTTTTAATTCGGCGCCAAAAAGATTGTATTTTTGCGTTAAAGTGTTCTCAAATTTGCTTTTCAAGTTTAAATTCCACTAATCTGAGTAGAAAGTATCCCAGAAACGCAGATGGAAATGCATTTCTTTGGTAAATTGGAGTCAGCCCTGTTCACTCAGTTGGATTGAAATCACCGAAAACACGAAGTAGGTTCGAAAAAGATATTAAATCGAACATATTGACTTTTCGACATTTTTGGGTATGAATGACAAGGAAGATTTCTTCATGTCGGGGAAAAATTAATAAATGGGGGTACAATCAATTACTCACTGAGTATTTTTACTTATTGTTATTTGTTATTTTCCTGTTTGTTGGAAGATCTCCAATTATTAAATGAAGCTCAATCAATCAATCAAAATTATTTTATTGTATAAACCGTCAAGTATTACAATTTATACTTTTTAAAAATTTGATGCTGAATGAGTGCCCGGTACATGAGGGTGGCCTTTAGAAATCAAAGGGGTTGGTTATTCCTCGGACCAGGAGCATTGGGACTCAATCGATTCACCGTCCACCGTTTTTTGGTAGTGAAAAATCTAAAAATCTGACATTTTGGTCAGGGACCCGTAGCCGGCTTTAGTTGGTCCTCGAAACTTATCAAGCCGATCGGACCAAATTTGGTTGGGTAGGGGTTGAAATGTGAAGTTCAAAAAATGGATTTTTGATTTTTTTTTTTTTCAATCTAGGTGTGTGGGTCATCATTTTCCACTAAATTTTGGACCCTGAATCGTTGGAATGGGTCCGGGACCCACCACACCCGCTGTATCCCCCTTTTCTCCCATGTTGAAGAAAAGAATCTCCATTCGCCTGGTTCGAGGGTTTGGAAGAGATTGGCGAACACGTTACCCCATGCTACTGTTTATGTTATCACAGTTTCAGTGCATTATTTCTTCACTCGAATCACATAAGTAGCAGGCTGAAAGGACACTAATGCGCGCTAATTGATTTCTTGAAGGAGTTGGCTTATTCCCTCGAAAAACAGACTATTTGGGCAGAAATCAGAGGAACTTTGGGACTGGGCGTTGAAGAAAATCCATCCACCCCCACAAATGAGCCCAAAACACAGAAAAGATGCCATTTTGTCCTCGCAAACAAGATAATAAAACGCTCATCTCATGTGAAAAGTGCAAGAGCCACCAAAAATACATTTGTTTTTGCTTGAATTGTAATGTGTATGACGACACTGAATGAATTTGTACCATATCCTAGTTCCTTTGTTCCATGGTTTTTCTTGTTCAGCTTATTTCATGGAAACATAATTCGTCTGCTTATTTCAAGTCTGCATGTCAAGTACCTACTGAAGATTTTACGAGTTAATTTTGGTGTAGGTACCAACCTACGTGTAATTTTGTATACATGTTTTATGCTTCAAAAAAACCAAATGTGATCCACCAATTAAAGATATTGAGAGTTTATATAATAGGTATTAGTTAAGATAACTTCAAGAGTTATATTACCATTTAAAATAGGATCAGTTTTCTCAGTAAAGAGTATCTAATATGTGTTTTATGTCTTTGGTGAAACCTTTCAAGCCTTAAAATATTTTATTAAATAAATTTGTTGAATTCCTGAAGGTTTTGAGGCACTAGCAAAGCCAAACTTGTTTGTTTACTTTCAAAGTAGATGAAAAATGACGGTACATAATTTGTCTATGATTTCATGGTACCGATGAAGGGTTAAGTATAGCAACATTAATTCATTTTAAGGGATCGGGGTCGTTTTGAATAGAGTAAATTGTGAACGACAAGGTAGGTGTCAACAAAGGGAACTTTAATTTAAAGGTTAGCAGGTGCTCTGTAACGGTTTTGATCAAATAAGTATAAGTATTAAGCTGGCTCATCTATTCTCAACCCAGTATAAACTAGCAAATTCCTAATTGGCCGCGTCTTCGTGGCCATGAATGTTGTGCGAAAAATGCAACGCTAGGTATGTCCTGGAGTGAGGTTTTGTGAATAGATTTGCCTGAGCATTTTAAAGGCTGCTAAAACTTTTTTCACCCAGCTTTCTCATTGGGATGGGTATTGAGTACTCGATGTTTATGAATCATCGATGTTTTCATTAAAACATCGATGACCAACAATCCGATGGTCTAAAAATCGATATTTATGTGTTGATAGCTCGATAGGCGAAATAAAAGAAAGATTCAGACTTCAGTTCTGTTTACTGAAGATGAAAAAGTCGCATTATTGCAATCCCTGATGAGTTATCAACATATCTGCGTGCACCTCCAGAGAAAATTCAGGGGAACCCTTTAAAACATCGATGTTTTAGCACCGACATTTCTCTGCCATCGATGATTTATATTTGTATCACTACCGATGTCAAAGATCGATGTTTTGAGGTTCGATACCCATCCCTTTTCACATAATGTCTATTTATTCGATATTTTCCCATCCACTGATAAAAATGAACAAAATTTACAAAAATCGGCAGTTATCCTTTTAAGTAGTAAAAATGCGAAGAAGCACACGTTGTGGCAACACTGGCGTCGCGTCGAGCAACACTGGTTTTTCTTGGCGGGGAACCTAAGCCAGCCATTTTGAAAAATCAGTGACAGTGGAGACAGCGTCAAAATTTACTTCTCCGAATCGTCTGGTCCGTGGGTTTTGCGATGTGGAACGCGAATAGCTCGATTAATTCATGGTTGGTTCATCATTACAATATTAATTCATGTATAATTGTGTCACGTCCGATGTTCTTTTGTAACTAGGATTTTCGTGCAATGCTCTCCTAACTCCTTATACTCAGCCAAACTCAATCACAGTTCGAATTCAGTTATGATCGTATTTATACCTTTTGAATGTACTCCTCGGCGTTTTCTCGACGTTTATGATTGCCATATTCGTCCACTGTTGTTAAGAAACATATTCCATATTTCATGGAACACGCTTTATTTTATGAATGGTGCATACTGCACGTGCATGTTGTACGTTACGGGGAAATCGATTGACCCTTTAACCAGAGAATATCCATAATAATTCGCCGTGGCTTCTTGGTTCACGTTTTAACTATGTTGTGTGTTTCGCAGTAGTCAAGGTTGTTGTGCTCAAAAAAAATTTTTTTTTTACAGAGACAGTGAAGAGCAAAAAGTAAGACAGCGTCAAAATTTACTTCACCGAATCGTCCGGGCGTGAGTTTTGCGTTCTTCCAAATTCCCCTGGCGGCGGTGCTGAAATTTGGCTGATTTTCGGTTCGTCGCTCTGCCAGCAAACCAGTGAGTTGAATCCGAGACGAATTTTGTTTAATGCCCCGACGAGTTGAAGCTTCCATTGTCCGAGCTGCCAAACTCGATTTATACTTTTTTCCCCCCAATTTCGATTTGAACTTGCTCCGTTTTTATTATTTCGTCAGCGTTATTATATTTTTATTTCGAACGTGTGGCTTACTAATGACTTATCGACGTTTGTTTCATCTGTTGACATGATTGAGTATCACAGCTGTACGGCTTTTATTTATCGAGCAGGTCGCTCGAGCTGATTTTTCCAATCGGTAGGACCTTCTTTAGAGTCCTGCCCATGAAAGAAGAACCTTCTTCCGTGGTACTGTCGTCGTCAGTTAGTACATTTATAGCGCTAGGATTGTTGGTAGAGTACAGAAGGACATGACAATATGAACTGTGAGAACAAGATTCTAATCACTCTAGAGAAACAAGGAAGATTTTTTTTCCTCTGTTAATTAGAATTGCACCAAGTTATAAACTTATTAGCAATATTTTTGTAACTTAAGTTTACTAGGTTACATCTTCAGCCAAGGTACATTGCTTGCTGGGCACAGGGGAATTGAGGGCAACGAAAAAGCCAATGAGCTGGCCAGGAGGGGCTCCAAAACCCCCTTTGTGGGCCCAGAGCCGGCTGTAGGTTTGCCCAAAAGCTCCTTCAGAGCTGCCATCGAAGAGCGGACGTACAAAAAACGCACCGACAGATGGCGGAATATTGAGGGACATGTCCACAGTAAGCGTAATTGGTGAAGCCGAATTGATGTTTTGGTATCAGGTTCCGTTCGGAGACAACCTGAACCAATCTCTTATAAAGGAGCTTTTCGAATAATTTTGATAACACAGGCAGGAGGGAGATGGGCCTGTATGACTCAGGATCTTCCTGGGACTTCCCTGGTTTAGAAATCATAATTACCTCTGCTATTTTCCCCAGTTGTGGCACATAAGAGAGCCTGATGGATGCATTTATAATTTTTGTAAGCCTGGCAATGACCTTCCTCGGCAGATTTTACAAAACATGGCCTGTGATGAGGTCGTATCCTGGTGCTTTCTTGGGATTGATCTCAGCCTGAATCGTCTTCTGAACTTCATTGATTGTGACTGGAGGGACTCTTATCTCTGATTCAAGGGGTGGGGGCTCCTCAAGAGGTGGCTCACCTGGGGTTCCTGGATTAGATGTGAATAGGATTTCAAGATGGTCTGCAAAAGTGTCTGCCTTACTCTGATTGTTCCTTGCCCAATTACTGCCAGGCTCTTGTATGGGTAGGGTTTGAAAAGTTGGCCTTTTTTAATGCTTTGTGGCCATCCACAGCGAATAATCGGTACTTCGATTGTTAGTCAGATTGCTCTTCAACCTCCGTCGAGGAAAGGTGTTCCGAACTGTGCTGTGCAGCTAATGGTGCTGTGTTGGCTCAAAATTTGCCTGTATGGTCGACCTTTTTCGTGAATCCTACATTCTGACGATTCTAATTGAAATGATTTCCTCATTACGGCAAATGCATTGACTCTGGCCTTCTTCCTATCGTTATTGTATGTTATATTACTTTTAACGTGAATATTGATTAAATTACAATTGATATAATTTATTAGAAACAACCAAATCTGAGTAGCAATGTGTAATCATATCTAATAAATGCAAATTGAAAATTATAGTAAAAAAACAAAAAATGTGAATACGCATAAACCTTAAAATGTCTGTGGATAACAATGAATTTCTACACTTTCATCTCCATATTTGAAATATTTGTTCTGTAGGGATCTTGCGGGATCTGTAAAAAGTATTAAGTAGTATGGCTATATTAAAAATTAGCTCATTAATTGTTGAGAATTATTTTATTTGGGTAAAATCAAGAGTACAATGCGAGTAGCAAACGCTTATTCCCAGTATTTTGTTGCAGGACTGATTGATATTGATCACGAACATGGCGTTGAGAAGAGACGAAAACGTGATCGTCATCGACGACTCGTCAGGGGACGAAGTAGAGAAACCAAAGGCCGACCCAGAACCAGCGCCGCATCCGACCGAGGTCGAGGACGACGACGATGACGTCATCATGGTTGAGCCTCAGCCGCCCGAAACCTCCAAATCATCGGCAAACGAAACCCTCAAAGCGCTTGCATCGCAAATCACCGTGTCCAAAGTTCCCGCGGAAGGGACCGTCGTCGATGTACCTGCTGAAGTAGTCAAAGAGCACGGCGAGTTGGACACTCCTTCAGCCACGACTGAAGCTTCCGCGTTGAAGGCATCCGATCCTGATGTCCAAATCTCCGAAGTTATCGACGTCGATACGATTGAGGACTCGGACACTTTGGACTTTGTAGGGCTGAGAGCCGCTTTGGAGTTGACGATGGAACCGCACCACGTCAACCGCAAAGGCCGCGGCCCGGTGTGCTGCAACTCGTGGTGCGACCAACCATCGGCGACCATACCGGAAGAGCACATCCGTGACTACTACAACATACCGACCGGCTCGACCTTCAAACTGTGCGACGATTGCGTCGACGCCTACTACAACTACATGCGCATTGCCGAGAAGAACTTGGAAACAAACGGTGACATGCTGGAGGGTCGCTGTATGCATTTCAACGAGTTCATCGTTCTGGAAGACTCAGACGAAGAGGACGTAGCTGCAGATCCTGAGATTGAGCGACTACTTGGCAGAGCGATTCAGGAGAGCCTCAGAGAACTGGACTCTGAGTATAACTTCCAGAAAACGTTCGACACGACGAGGGAGAAATTGATCGAAAAATTAGATCATTTAATTATGAAAGGCAATCAAGTGGCTAAAGACATTCATGACATCGAGCAGGATTTGTTTGAAAGTAGCGAACAGTTCAAAAATGCATTCAAGCCGAAAATCCACGAACTGGCCGAATTGGACATACCGTTTGAAGTGATAGAGACAACCTCAACGGAGTCGGGTGAGCCCGCCGATCTTCCGCCGTACGGAGTACTCAAGAACCCTCCCCCGCAGATCGGCGACACGTTCTACGTGATGAAAGAGTTCCAAACGGCGGAGTGGATCCCTTTTAAAATAGTCGACATTTTATACAAGACTGACGAGCGTGGGGACTTCGTCGAGAGTTTTACAGTTGAGGCGACTGTCAATGGTTTTATGTATCGGAGGATTGTCAACGGCGACCAAATCGCGTACAGCAAGTGCCAGGACTCGGTTGGGAATTGGCAGCCGAGCGTTGGGCGCCTTCAACCATAACGGGGACTGGAAAAGGGGAAGCGTGTTCCTGTCCGGCATGATCGCCGAGTTGCCCACACAACTGACAACTATCGTATTTGGTGTTTTTCGACGACGGCAAAGTTCGTATTTTTCGCACGAAACTTGAGGGAAGTCTACCAGTGTTCAAAAAAAGTGCACGAGTACTTTTCCGGCTTCAACGTGGAATTCGTAAAAATTATATTGCTCAAATTCCCTGAAAGGGCAATGGTGAAAACGAACTCAAATCATTTCGTGCGCGTCGAATTGAACGGATTTTGGATCAGCGGGAAAGTTGATTTGTGGACGGATTGTGGCTCGAGTGGCTTTCAGTAACGACAGACAGTCGGAGTGGATTTACCGGGGTTCACCGAGGTTGAGGCCATCTTTGAGAAGATCCAACTGACTTGAGGAATCCTTTGACGAAGCGTTGCCGTTATCAGGAGTTTACCACCAAAGACGATGGGGCCCAGTCGAAACGGGTTAGTCAAGAGTCGTCAAATTTACAAATCGTCATCGACAGTAGTGATGAAGACGACATAGGGCAGGCGCGGGCAGTGGCCAAGAAAGTACGACTAGGCCGCACGCTGCTCCGACGAGGACGAATCAACTGATTCACAGGAGGCAGGAAAAACGCGCAACAGAGCATGCGTCGTTCGTCGTTTGCCGCCTACCATGCTGACGCCCGCAGATGTTCAGGTGGCACAATGCTCGTTCGCCTGCGTCACTTGGGTGCAATACTCAGAGGAAAAACCAAGGCATCAACCTGGAAAAACAAAAAGAAAAAAAAAAAGAAACACAC
>CM034001.1:26849794-26936423 GCA_019603395.1 Cyrtorhinus lividipennis | reverse complement strand
AAAAAAAAAATGTTGTAATGTCACTTTACAACTTCCTAGCCTTGTGTCACATTTGTATTTTATTGTTCACATTTAATTTTGCTTTGCCGAGAATAAATGGCTACACTCGGAGAGGATACAAGGAAATTAAATCAAAACGCCTAGCCTTTCTTCAACCCCCACCCCCCCCACTCCCCCGCGATGCCAGGCGGTTGTTGTATAGAGTCGCAAATTTCCGTCGGAACTTTTGTCGCAAATTGACGAGCCGTGTCACCTTCATTTTATAGTATAATATTGTGGACCCCCCAGCTGACGTTAAAAAATAGATGACTGGAACGGTTTCACATTCCACATATCAGATTCCTCTTTGTGTCCATCTTTATCGAATTCTCCTTTGTGCTAATCTTTATCAGATTCCTCTTTGTGCTCATCTTTATGAAATTCCCCTTTGTGCTCATTACTTTCGATTGACGGTTCTCATGACGGGGATAAACCAAGTGTAATCAGTTATCTTTTTTTCTTTGTTTAAAAACATGAAAATGTCCCACTGAGTTGCGGACATGTACGCAAGCTGATTCTTTCAACTGAATAACGGTTAGTTCGATTTCTCCATAATATGGAGTTTTTATTTTTTCATGTTCCTTGCTGCTTGAAACTAATCGAAATGCGCCGGGGGACGAGTGAGTTCCATTTGGAAACATTTTTTATTAAAAAGTAAATGACAATCAGCCATTTATATTTGAGGCGCCAGCAAAAAAAATGGAGCAAGATCCACTGAAATTTTGGAGTCAAATGTCAGCTTCATACCCTTTGCTTCATCAGCTGGCTACAACGTCCCATCTCGTTACCTGGCCAAGTCTGTCCCATCAGGATGTTTGTTCTCGGGGCAAATTATTACGAAAAGCAGAAATCGGATTGAAGGGAAGTTTGCGTCGAAGATTCTATTTTTGAATTCATTGTCCGATTCATTGTGGCACATTCCATGAATAATAATTCTCAATAATTACCTAATTAGTTCGATATGAGTTGAATTCCATTTTTTAACGTACTTTCTACCTACCACCACTGCTCTAATGAAAACTTTTTCAGCACATTCTTGCTCATGTTTGGTAGTTTAATTTGCACAAAACTGCTTGTGGTTTCAATGAATTTCGTCTTCATTTAGCAGATTCAAAGGCACCAATTTTATTTTTCCAACCCAAACAAAAGTATCGATGCTATCAAAAACTATCGATAGTTCAGTACCGATAGTTTTTAACTATCGATGGTACCTTTCGATAGTCTATTTGATGGTGACTATCGATAGTTTTAAAACGATGCTCATCCCTAGTAGATAGATACCCATTTTGACCCATAACCGCTTCCGATGGGCACCAATCGCTCTAAAACCCATTTCATTGAATTTAGCGTCCAAATTTTAGTGGAAAATGATACCCCACATACCTAGATCGCCTGGTGGCTTGTTGTGCTTCTCTTAGGTGTCCCATTCTTTTAGTCCACAAACAGCCCTAGTCCCCTGATGAGGGTTGTCAGGTTGTGGACTAACTTATTAAGGTACGGTTCTCATTGGGCCTTGTGTCCCAAAGAGGGTGTCTGCGGGATGTAGTGCTGGGCACTCAAAGATTATGTGAGTTGCAGTTTCGTCTGCTTCCTCACAGAATCTGCATAGAGTTGTTGGTTGTGTTAACCCAATATTGTTCAGATGAAACGCGAGGAGCGAAGCCGGTAAGTAAGCCAACTATCGGTCTTAGGTCGCCGCGTTTAAGTCTGAGTAGGTCCTTGGTGAGTGATGGATGGGCTTATGCCACCATACGCTTACTGTGGACATGTCCCTCATATATTACGCCATCTGTCGGTGTGTTTCTTGTACGTCCACTCCTTGATGGCACTCTGAAGGAGCTTTTGGGCAAACCTACAGCCGGCTCTGGGCCCACAAAGAAGGTTTTGGACCCCTCCTGGCCAGCTCATTGGCTTTTTCGTTGCCCTCAATTCCCCTGTGCCCAGCAAGCATGTACCTTGGCTGAAGATGTAACCTAGTAAACTTAAGTTACAAAAATATTGCTAATAGTTTTATAACTTGGTGCAATTCTAATTAACAAGGAAAAAAAAATCTTCCTGTTTCTCTAGATTGATTAGAATCTGTTCTCACAGTTCATATTGTCATGTCCTTCTGAACTCTATCAACAATCCTAGCGCTATAATGTACTAACTGACGACGACAGTACCCGGAAGAAGGTTCTTCTTTCATGGGCAGGACTCTAAAGAAGTCCAACCGATTGGAAAAATCAGCTCGAGCGACCTGCTCGATAAATTAAAGCCGTACAGCTATGATACTCAATCATGTCAACAGATGAAACAAACGTCGATAAGTCATTAGTAAGCCACACGTTCGAAATAAAAATATAATAACGCTGACGAAATAATAAAAACGGGGCAAGTTCAAATCGAAATTGGGGGAAAAAGTATAAATCGAGTTTGGCAGCTCGGACAATGGAAGCTTCACACTCGTCGGGGCATAAACAAATTCGTCTCGATTCAACTCACTGGTTTGCTGGCAGAGCGACGAACCGAAAATCACCAAATTTCAGCACCGCCAGCGCGGGAATTTGGAAGAACGCAAAACTCACGTCCCGGACGATTCGGTGAAGTAAATTTTGACGCTGTCTCACTTTTTGCTCTTCTCACTGTCTCTGTAAAAATAAAAAAAATTTGAGCACAACAACCTTGACTACTACGAAACACACAACATAGTTAAACGTGAACTAAAAAGCCACGACGAATTATTATGGATATTCTCTGGTTAAAGGGCCAATCGATTTCCCCCTAACGTACAACATGCACGTGCAGTATTCACCATTCATAAAATAAAGCGTGTTCCATGAAATATGAAATATGTTTCTTAATAACAGTGGACGAATATGGCAATCATAAACGTCGAGAAAACGCTGAGGAGTACATTCAAAAGGTATAAATACGATAATAACTGAATTCGAACTGTGATTGAGTTTGGCTGAGTATAAGGAGTTGGGCATTGCACGAAAATCCTAGTTACAAAAGAATATCGGACGTGACACAATTATACATGAATTAATATTGTAATGATGAACCAACCATGAATTAATCGCTTATTCGCGTTCCACATCGCAAAACCCACGGACCAGACATTCGGAAAGTAAATTTTGACGCTGTCTCCACTGTCACTGATTTTTCAAAATGGCTGGCTTAGGTTCCCCGCCAAGAAAAACCAGTGTTGCTCGACGCGACGCCAGTGTTGCCACAACGTGTGCTTCTTCGCATTTTTACTACTTAAAAGGATAACTGCCAATTTTTGTAAATTTTGTTCATTTTCATCACTGGATGGGAAAGTATCGAATAAATAGACATTATGTGAAAAGGGATGGGTATCGAAATTCAAAACATCGATCTTTGATATTGGTAGTGATACAAATATAAATCATCGATGGCAGAGAAATATTGGTGCAATAACATCGATGTTTATCTATCATCGATGTTTTTGCTAAGCTATTTTACTTGAATCGCTCGTCCCGGGTTATTTTCATTTATTAATCAGTTTATAAAATCCATATCGAAATATTCATAATCCTTATTAACGAAGTAAGAATAGGAAGAAAACAAGTGAAAACAATTTCAAAAATGAAATTTAAAATTGTTTATTCTAACAAATATTTTTTAATTAAAACATGTATAGGTACTTCTAATTACTCGTACAAAGTCGACGTTTTTTTCAATTCAAACAAATAAAACTGTAAATTGAAAGGAAATTATACATAAAATGTATTTACAATAAAACTAACATATTAAAGTTAATACCCAGAATTTTTTATTCGAATCTTTGAGAAATAATAATTTTGAGGCAATTCCGGAGTAAGACGGTTCCTCTGCTGGTTCATTATAAAACCTGCTTCTGGTGAATGTCTTTCTGATGGCACCAAAGTGGCTACCACTAGAGCATAATCCAATGCAATTTCTGAAATAACTGGCTCCAAAATTTGGAAGGGTTTCCTTGACATTTCTCTGGAGGTGCTCGGAGATATGTTGATAACTCATCAGGGATTGCAAAAATTCGACTTTTTCGTCTTCAGTAAACAGAACTGAAGTCTGAATCTTTCCTTTCTTTTCTTCGCCTATCGAGTTATCGACACGTAAACATCGATTTTTGAAACCATCGGATGGTTGGCCATCGATTTCCTATTTAGGCACCCCTACAAAATGCATGTAGTAGGTTCGGTGATGCGCTGATGCCCAGTAAAGTGGTGAGCAAGTGCTGCCACCACATTAAGCACTATGTCCTATAAAATGCTCAGGAAAATCTTTTTACAAAACCTCACTCCAGGACATACCTAGCGTTGCATTTTTCGCACAACATTCATGGCCACGAAGACGCGACCAATTAAGAATTCGCTAGTTCATAGTTCAGAATAGATGAGCTGGCTTAATACTTATACTTATTTGATGGAAACTATTACGGTGCACCTGCCCACCTTTAAATTAAAGTTCCCTTCGTTGACACCTACTTTGTCGTTCACAATTTACTCTATTCAAAACGACCCCGATCCCTTAAAATGAATTAATGTTGCTATACTTAACCCTTCATCGGTACCATGAAATCTTGAGACAAATTATGTACCGTCATTTTTCATCAAATTTGAAAGTAAATAAACAAATTTGGCTTTACTCGTGCCTCAAAACCTCCAGGAATTCAACAAATTTATTTAATAAAATATTTTAAGGCTTGAAAGGTTTCACCAAAGACATAAAACACATATTAGATACTCTTTACTGAGAAAACTTGAAACTGATCCTACTTTAAATATAACTATAAATATAACTAGGAATAAGCTCTTGAGGTTATCTTAACTAATAACTATTATATAAACTCTGAATATCTTTGACTTTAATTGGTGGATCACATTTGGTTTTTTCGAAGCATAAACATGTATACAAATTACACGTAGGTTGGTACCTACCAAAATTAACTCGTAAAATCTTCAGTAGGTACTGTGACATGCAGACTTGAAATAAGCAGACGAATTATGTTTCCATGAAATAAGCTGAACAAAAAACCATGGAACAAGGAACTAGGATATGGTACAAATCATTCAGTGTCGTCATACACATTACAATTCAAGCAAAAACAAATGTATTTTTGGTGGCTCTTCACTTTTCACATGAGATGGCGTTATTATCTTGTTTGCGAGGACAAAATGGCATCTTTTCTGTGTTTTGGGCTCATTTGTGGGGTGGATGGATTTTCTTCAACGCCCAGTCCCAAAGTTCCTCTGATTTCTGCCCAAATAGTCTGTTTTTCGAGGGAATAAGCCAACTCCTCAAGAAATCAATTCGCGCGCATTAGGGTCCTTTCAGCCTGCTACTTATGTGATTCAGTGAAGAAATAATGCACTGAAACTGTGATAACATAAACGAGCATGGGGTAACGAATCACCCCATCATCGTGTTCGCCAATCTCTTCCAAACCCTCGAACCAGGCGAATGGAGATTCTTTTCTTCAAATGGGAGAAAAGGGGGATACAGCGGTGTGGTGGGTCCCGGACCCATTCCAAAGATTCGGGTCCAAAATTTAGTGGAAAATGATGACCCACACACCTAGCATTGAAAAAAAAAAAAATCAAAAATCCATTTTTTGAACTTCACATTTCAAACCCCTACCCAACCAATTTTACAATCAGCGAAAAGTGACATGAAGAAGTGACATGAAAAAGTGAGATGAATTTCACTTACAACCGAGTCGTTGCTAGGGAAATGGTACTTCGTCATTTCTCATCCCACAAAATTCGTTCACCACTCGTTGGATAGCTCTCGAATTATCAAAAAATATCATGCAAAGCACTGTGTAAAAAATCGATTGTCTACAATTTCGTGATGTGATTTCGTAACGCTAAATTCGTAACGCTAAAAAAGTAACGCTTTTCGAGTTTATGTGCCAGGGTCAAGACATGAAAATGTCAAAAATAATAGGTAACTGATACCAAACAAAAGGCAATGAAACAAAGTGAAGAACTATTCACATCTTCAACTGAACTGAAGATTCTTCAGTTTCGATAGTATCGCCCAGAAACCATCGATAGTGGTAAAACATCGGTTTGTAACTATCGATGGTGAAAACATCAACTATCGGATGCAAACTATCGATAGTTCGATAGCATCGACCATCGATGCTCATCCCTACTATCTACCCATTTTGAATATGCGTTTTGGTTGGTTATTCCTTGAATAATCAACCTATGTTTTCATGATAATGGTCAACCTCTCCGAATCGGCTCAAAATTTTTTTCTGGACGTTTCATGATGTCCTGATCAAAAAAGGTCAATGTCCGTCCGCCGTACGCCGTCCATTGTCCACGCCGTTTTTGGTAGTAGAAAATGTTCTAAAAATCTGAAATTTGGGTCAGGGGTCTGTTCCCAGCCGAGATGGGTCCTCGAAACTTTTCAGCCCGATCGGACCAAATTTGGAGGGGGTAGGGGTCAAAATGTGTTTTTTGAAAAATGGATTTTCGAGATTTTGGGTGATTTAGGCGAGTGGGGTGTCATTTTCCACTAAATTTTGGACGCTGAATCCAATTAAATGGGTCCCAGAACAATTGGCACCCACTGGAAGAAGTAATGGGTCAAATTGGGTATTTATTACCCATGTGGGTGACTTCAGCCGAATAGACAAACAAAACACATCGTCATATCCTGTTGTTTATAACCAGCTGTTAAACTTAGCAACCAATTTTGAGCAGTTGCCTACAATTCTTTTTACTGTCCGAGCTTTTTATTCGTACCATTCAATTCAATTTAATACAATTATTATAGCCTTCTAAATTACCTACGTTTTCTCAATATTATATTAGTAAATTAGTGTCGTAGTGCCCCATAGATACACCCATCTTGAATATGTGTTTTCGGGATTTCTGCTACCTAGGCGAGTAGGGTGTCATTTTCCACTAAATTTTGAACGCTGAATCCAATAAAATTGGTCCCAGAACAATTGGCACCCACTGGAAGAAGTAATGGGTCAAATTGGGTATTTATTACCCAATTTGATTATGTGTTTTCGGGATTTCTGCTACCTAGGCGTGTGGGGTATCATTTTCCACTAAATTTTGGACGCTGAATTCAATGATGTGTGTCCCAGAACGATTGGCACCCACCGGAAGAAGTTATGGGTCAAAATGGGTATGTATCCACCCATTTGGTATGTGTCAGGATTTCTGGTACCTGGGCGTGTGGGGTATCATATTCCACTAAATTTTGGACCCTGAATCGATTGGAATGGGTCTGAGACCCGCCACACCCACTGTTTCCCCCATTCGAGGAATAACCAACCCGTGTGTAAGAATTTGCAGATTTTTGAGATTTGTGGTGCATATGCGTGTGGGGTATCATTTTACGGCTACTGTTCTAGAAAAACTTATGAAGTTACTTTTGGCTCGATACAGTTGAATGTTTCATGATTCTACAACTGCATTGGCATCGAAAATGCCGTGTCAAACCTTATCATGCATTCAAATTTACACTACTAAGCTAGGAAATCGAATCAAGTGGACTCCACGCACAAATTTGATGCTCTTGGCTGAATTGTTCCATTTGGAAAGTGAGGATTTCGTTCAGTGATGTGAGAATAGATAATCCAGTGGCGTCGGCCTGTGAGGAGCTTAATTAGATAGGCTTTCGAAGCCCCACGACGCCAGAGCGGGGAGTGCAATTTGCAAACTAATTACTTTGCTTTTGCTAGGCAACCAGGATCTCCAGTGTTTTGGATGTCCTCGGAAAACTTAACGAGCATTAAGATTAAATTTTGTCACACAGTGAACTGGTCATGTGGGGTGAGGGAAAATTAGTTGATCATTGCTTAAAACCATCTCTGATGTGTTGCGTGTTTTATATTCTGGTAGGATGCGAAGGAAAACATCAACCTCGAAAGCAGCCTTGTTTGAAGCTATGACGTAAAAACCACCAATGACGTAAGCCAGTCTTCTGCGCTTGGGGCCCCCCATAACCCCTCCTCAAGATGTCTTTTTACCATTTACCATCTAAGGTACATTGCTTAGCTTGAATTATTCTAACAACTGATTTTATTGTCTTTGCATTAGCGAACTAATTCATGTGGTTTCGTGCGTTTAAGCCTTCTGACGAGATCATTGACGTCAAGAAGTCGAACAGCCTCTTCGCTGACATGATCTTGTAGCCTAGGAGATGGGCAGCTGCTTGAAGTCTGATGGTTTCGTTTACTGTCTCGACTTGTAGGTCATGCACCTAAGTACCGAATTATGGAATCTGTATCATGTCTCGATTGGTTTGAGCGGTGCAGCCCCACAACTGCGCTCCATAAGTCCAGACTGGCTTTAGGACTTGCTTGCAAAGGATCATCTTGTTGGGGACGGACAAATTTGATTGTCGCTCCACTATCTAGTACATTTTTCTGAATTTGAGTGTCAGTTCAACCTTTTTCTTTTTCACGTGGGCTCTCCATCTGAGCCTCGTTGAGATGAGTTGGAATGTGGCTAACCTTTTTGTTGGTAAAGTTTACGTGCACCGGCTTGGCCTAATTTTTTTTAATTCTCCACCTTGCTGTCCATTCTTCAATTTGGGAGATTGAGAGGTTATGTTTTGACGTTGACTCTTCATTGTTGTTTCCCACAGCCAAAATTGCCGTGTCATCGGCGATGGTCGCTGTTGTGTTTTCTTCATTTTCAGGTAGATCACTGGTGTAGAGGAGATACAAGAGTGGGCCAAGCACACTCCCCTGTCGCGTTGGGTTCCAAATAGGCATCTTCATGTTTTACGCGGTAATATCGACCTGATAAATAGGACCTTAAAAGCTGTGCATACTTTTGCGGTAGCATCTTTTGAAGTTTATGATTGAGCCCTTGTGCCAAACTTTGTCAAAAGAAGATGTCGAGGAAGATGGCAGAGCATACTTTCTGCTCTTCAAGAGCTTTTTCAATTACAGAGGTTATTCGGTGAACTTGATCTATGGTCGAATGTTTGCTTCTGAAGCCGAATTGATGTTTTGGTACAATCTGAACCAATCTCTTATAAAGGAGCTTTTCGAATAAAATAATTTTGATAACACAGGCAGGAGGGAAATTGGCCTGTATGACTCAGGATCTTCCTGGGGCTTCCCTGGTTTAGAAATCATAATTACCTCTGCTATTTTCCCCAGTTGTGGCACATAAGAGAGCCTGATCGATGCATTTATAATTTTTGTAAGCCTGGCAATGGCCTTTCTCGGCAGATGGTCTGCAAAAGTGTCTGCCTTACTCTGATTGTTCTTTGCCCAATTACTGCCAGGCTCTTGTATGGGTGGGGTTTGAAAAGTTGGCCTTTTCAAATGCTTTGTGGCCTTCCACAGCGAATAATCGGTACTTCGATTGTTAGTCAGATTGCTCTTCAACCTCCGTCGAGGAAAGGTGTTCCGAACTGTGCTGTGCAGCTAATGGTGCTGTGTTGGCTCAAAATTTGCCTGTATGGTCGACCTTTTTCGTGAATCCTATATTCTGACGATTCTAAATGAAATACGTTCCTCATAACGGCAAATGCAATGACTTCGGCCTTCTGCCTATCGTTATTGTATGTTATATTACTTTTAACGTGAATATTGATTAAATTACAATTGATATAATTTATTAGAAACAACCAAATCTGAGTAGCAATGTGTAATCATATCTAATAAATGCAAATTGAAAATTATAGTAAAAAAGCAAAAAATGTGAGTACGCATAAACCTTAAAATGTCAGCGGATAACAATGAATTTCTACACTTTCATCTCCATATTTGAAATATTTGTTCTGTAGGAATCTTGCGGGATCTGTAGAAAGTATTAAGTAATATGGCTATATTAAAAATTAGCTCATTATTGTAGAGAATTATTTTATTTGGGTAAAATCAAGAGTACAATGCGAGTAGCAAACGCTTATTCCCAGTATTTTGTTGCAGGACTGATTGATATTGATCACGAACATGGCGTTGAGAAGAGACGAAAACGTGATCGTCATCGACGACTCGTCAGGGGACGAAGTAGAGAAACCAAAGGCCGACCCAGAACCAGCGCCGCCTCCAACCATAGGCGACGACGACGATGACGTCATCATGGTTGAGCCTCAGCCGCCCGAAACCTCCAAATCATCGGCAAACGAAACCCTCAAAGCGCTTGCATCGCAAATCACCGTGTCCAAAGTGTCCGCGGAAGGGACCGTCGTCGATGTACCTGATGAAGTAGTCAAAGAGCCCGCCGAGTTGGACACTCCTTCAGCCACGACTGAAGCTTCCGCGTCGATGGCATCCGATCCTGATGTCCAAATCTCCGAAGTTATCGACGTCGATACGATTGAGGACTCAGACACTTTGGACTTTGTAGGGCTGAGAGCCGCTTTGGAGTTGACGATGGAACCGCACCACGTCAACCGCAAAGGCCGCGGCCCGGTGTGCTGCAACTCGTGGTGCGACCAACCAGGCGGCGACCATACCGGAAGAGCACATCCGTGACTACTACAACATACCGACCGGCTCGACCTTCAAACTGTGCGACGATTGCGTCGAAGCTTACTACAACTACATGCGCATTGCCGAGAAGAACTTGGAAACAAACGGTGACATGCTGGGGGGTCGCTGTATGCATTTCAACGAGTTCATCGTTCTGGAAGACTCAGACGAAGAGGACGTAGCTGCAGATCCTGAAATTGAGCGACTACTTGGCAGAGCGATTCAGGAGAGCCTCAGAGAACTGGACTCTGAGTATAACTTCCAGAAAACGTTCGACACGACGAGGGAGAAATTGATCGAAAAATTAGATCATTTAATTATGAAAGGTAACCAAGTGGCTATAGACATTCATGACATCGAGCAGGATTTGTTTGAAAGTAGCGAACAGTTCAAAAATGCATTCAAGCCGAAAATCCACGAACTGGCCGAATTGGACATACCGTTTGAAGTGATAGAGACAACCTCAACGGAGTCGGATGAGCCCGCCGATCTTCCGCCGTACGGAGTACTCAAGAACCCTCCCCCGCAGATCGGCGACACGTTCTACGTGATGAAAGAGTTCCAAACGGCGGAGTGGATCCCTTTTAAAATAGTCGACATTTTATACAAGACTGACGAGCGTGGGGACTTCGTCGAGAGTTTTACAGTTGAGGCGACTGTCAAAGGTTTTATGTATCGGAGGATCGTCAACGGCGACCAAATCGCGTACAGCAACGTGCCGAGGACTCGGTTGGGAATTGGCAGCCGAGCGTTGGGCGCCTTCAACCATAACGGAGACTGGAAAAGGGGAGGAGTGTTTCTGTCCGCCATGATCGCCGAGTTGCCCACACAACTGAACAACTACCGGTATTTGGTGTTGGTTTGCGAGTAGCAAACGCTTATTCCCAGTATTTTGTTGCAGGACTGATTGATATTGATCACGAACATGGCGTTGAGAAGAGACGAAAACGTGATCGTCATCGACGACTCGTCAGGGGACGAAGCAGAGAAACCAAAGGCCGACCCAGAACCAGCGCCGCCTCCAACCGAGGGCGACGACGACGATGACGTCATCATGGTTGAGCCTCAGCCGCCCAAAACCTCCCAATCATCGGCAAACGAAACCCTCAAAGCGCTTGCATCGCAAATCACCGTGTCCAAAGTGCCCGCGGAAGGGACCGTCGTCGAAGTACCTGCTGAAGTAGTCAAAGTGCCCGCCGAGTTGGACACTTCTTCAGCCACGACTGAAGCTTCCGCGTCGATGTCATCCGATCCTGACGTCCAACTCTCCGAAGTTATCGACGTCGATACGATTGAGGACTCAGACACTTTGGACTTTGTAGGGCTGAGAGCCGCATTGGAGTTGACGATGGAACCGCATCACGTCAACCGCAAAGGCCGCGGCCCGGTGTGCTGCGACTACTTGGCAGAGCGATTCAGGAGAGCCTCAAAGAACTGGACTCTGAGTATAACTTCCAGAAAACGTGTCGTCAAATTTACAAATCGTCATCGACAGTAGTGATGAAGACGACATAGGGCAGGCGCGGGCAGTGGCCAAGAAGAGTACCACTAGGCCGCACGCTGCTCCGACGAGGACGAATCAACTGATTCACAGGAGACAGGAAAAACGCGGCAACAGACCATGCGTCGTTCGTCGTTTGCCGCCTACCATGCTGACGCCGCAGATGTTCAGGTGGCACAAGTGCTCGTTCGCCTGCGTCACGTGGGTGCAATACTCGGAAGACAAAACCAAAGGCATCAACCCCCTCGCCATACCATCCATATTCGCTTTCCGATGTGAAATAGACGTGACGAGCCTCGTGACGTACACGGCGCCCTGTGGCAAACGCCTCAAGAACATACAAGAAATTTTGAAATACCTGTCGGAAACCTTAATTCCTCTCACACTCGACATGTTCGACTTCGACATCCGAACGCAGATCTTTGACGAATTTACAGTCGCTAATCAATACGTCGTCATACGGCGAGGAGCGTAACCCTATACCGTGCGTCAACGACGTCGACCATGAATGCCCGGATTTGATGAACTACATGACCGTTCGAAGGCCACAGGAGGGCGTTCACATTAATTTAGATCCAGGATTTTTAGTGTGTTGTGACTGTACAGACAACTGCCGCGATAGATCCAAATGTCGATGTTGGAGGCTGACGATCGACAAATTCATGCCGTTCAACGTTCGTCAAAACAACCGTAACAATCACTAAAACCGGACATCAGTACCAGAGGTTAGATCAGTACATTTTGTCTGGTATTTACGAGTGTAACTCTCGGTGCAAGTGCAACACTGTCACTTGCATCAACCGCGTAGTGCAACACCCGACGAGGCACAAATTGCAGTTGTTCAAAACGCCGAAGAAAGGGTGGGGGACTCGTTGCGTCAACGACATCCCTCAAGGGGTGTTCATCACGACGTACGTCGGCAACATTTTGACGGAGCCCAAAGCCAACGAGACGGGCACTATCAACGGGGACGAGTTCTTCGCCGAGTTGGATCACATCGAAGTGATGGAGTCCTTCAAAGCCAATTTTGAGAAGGACGCTCCGGAGATGACCGACGAAGAGGATGAGATCTACAGGACGACGCCGGAGCCTCAGCCACAAGGAAGCTCCAGGAGGCCCCGCAGGTAATCTCCTTCCTTGTACGCCTATATTCGCCTCCAGATTACTTTTTATGGAAATAGAGCATAAAGGATTAGGATAAATTAAACAGTAGAAATTATTCAATAAATCTGAAATCATGGTCTGGGTTCTATTCCCGGCCTAGGACGGTCCTTGAGACTTTTCAACCCGATCGGACCAAATTTGGGCGGGGTAGGGGTCATGATGTGAATTTCGAAAAATGGATTTTTGAGATTTTTTGCAATCTAGGTGTGTGGGGTATCATTTTCCACTAAATTCTGGACGCTGAATCCAATGAGACGGGTCCCGGAACGATTGGCGCCCTCTGGATGAGGTTATGGGTTAAAATGGGTGCCTATCTACCCCTTTTCGAGTATGTGTATTCGAGATTTCTGTAACCTAGGCGTGTGGGGTATTATTTTTCACTAAATTGTGGACCCTCAATCGATTGGACTGGGTCAACACCCACTGTTTCCCCCATTTTCCCCACGTTAAAGAAATGAATCTCCATTCGCCTAGTCCGAGGTTTAAATTAGTCTTCATGCGCCTGGTTCGAGGAATAACCATCCCGGGTGTATGAATTTGCAGCATTTTTGTGAACAAATTGTTTAAAATGTATGTATTTGAATTATTCATTTACTTTGCAGGTCCGCAACGATGGGCCAGAATAGATACAAAAACGATTCGGCTGACTCCATTCGAGAAGAGGAAGAAGAATCAGACTCGTCTGAAGACGATTCTAACTCCGTTCGGAAAATGTACGGCCCCAACGAGACAGTTTACGTAATGGACGCCAAAATTGCGGGGAACATCGGCCGCTACTTCAACCATTCGTGCGACCCCAACATCTTCGTGCAAAACGTGTACGTCGACACGCACGACCTACGGTTTCCTTGGGTCGCCTTTTTTGCCATCAAACACATTCCCGCCGGAACAGAGCTGACGTGGGACTACGGCTATGAGATAGGAAGCGTCCCTGGTAAGGTTCTGTACTGCTACTGCGGGTCTCCCAATTGCAGAAGGCGGCTTCTCTGAATGCTCGAAACTATCACGGTCAATGTCCACTGCTTAGTGCGAGTCTACCAATTGCAGAAGGCGGCTAGTGTGGCCTGAACTGATTCTTTCAAGCACCTCACCATGTTGTAAATAGAGACTCCCACGATACATTTATTAGCGAAGGATGTTAATTCTTACCAGACACACTGATTTTCTTACATATTATGACAATGTGCGAATATATGGGGTTCCATAAGGGACTTCGGCTCTTGTATTATCACTGGAATGCGTTTCCAAAAAATGCATTTTTGTCTTAAGTTTTAATTCAAGACGCTGAGAAATCAAAATTACCAACATCTTGATTTTTAAAATTAATTAAAAAAAAAAAAAGAATCCACAAATGAAAGCTCATTAAAGACATTTGTGATGCGAATCGTTACCTTTTGAATTTACTTCACTTGTTTTGCTTTTGTTTTGAATTCAATTTAAATTCACCCGATGTAACTAAATGTAGCATAGCAGTTTTTATGTACAACTTTGCTAGTTTGCATTTCAATTGAGAGATCTTTACATTGTAGTTTCATTTCTTTCCAACTGAAACCCTCACTCTACAGTTGGAAAAAATGAGAACCCTTTCAGATTCACGTTATGCCCCCTTTGTTATGAGTGGAGTAGACCCTATATCAAAACCGCATTATTTATTACAGTTTAACTCTTCAAATTTGTCATATTATGTACTAAATGGAACTCTCCTACAAAGAGAATGTTTTCGTTTTTTAATTTGACGCCAAAAAGTTAGTGTTCTTGCGTCAAAGTGTTCTCAAATTTGCTTTTCAAGTCACAATTTCTCTGGGTGCTTGAAACTATCACGGTCAACGCCGACTGACACTGCGGGCCACCAATTGCCAAAGGCGGCTACTGTAGCCTGAACTGTTTCTTTCAAGCACCTCACCATGTAAATGATGACTCCCACGATACATTTATTAGCGAAATATGTCAATTCTTATTTAGACAACTGATTTTCTCACATATTATGTATAAGGCGTTTACTTACTCTTTAATTTATCCTAATCCTTTATGCTCCATTTCCATAAAAAGTAATCTGGAGGCGAATATAGGCGTACAAGGAAGGAGATTACCTGCGGGGCCGCCTAGAGCTTCCTTGTGGCTGAGGCTCCGGCGTCGTCCTGTAGATCTCATCCTCTTCGTCGGTCATCTCCGGAGCGTCCTTCTCAAAATTGGCTTTGAAGGACTCCATCACTTCGATGTGATCCAACTCGGCGAAGAACTCGTCCCCGTTGATAGTGCCCGTCTCGTTGGCTTTGGGCTCCGTCAAAATGTTGCCGACGTACGTCGTGATGAACACCCCTTGAGGGATGTCGTTGACGCAACGAGTCCCCCACCCTTTCTTCGGCGTTTTGAACAACTGCAATTTGTGCCTCGTCGGGTGTTGCACTACGCGGTTGATGCAAGTGACAGTGTTGCACTTGCACCGAGAGTTACACTCGTAAATACCAGACAAAATGTACTGATCTAACCTCTGGTACTGATATCCGGTTTTAGTGATGTTACGGTTGTTTTGACGAACGTTGAACGGCATGAAATTGTCGATCGTCAGCCTCCAACATCGACATTTGGATCTATCGCGGCAGTTGTCTGTACAGTCACAACACACTAAAAATCCTGGATCTAAATTAATGTGAACGCCCTCCTGTGGCCTTCGAACGGTCATGTAGTTCATCAAATCTGGGCATTCATGGTCGACGTCGTTGACGCACGGTATAGGGTTACGCTCCTCGCCGTATGACGACGTATTGACTAGCGACTGTAAATTCGTCAAAGATCTGCGTTCGGATGTCGAAGTCGAACATGTCGAGTGTGAGAGGAATTAAGGTTTCCGACAGGTATTTCAAAATTTCTTGTATGTTCTTGAGGCGTTTGCCACAGGGTGCCGTGTACGTCACGAGGCTCGTCACGTCTATTTCACATTGGAAAGCGAATATGGATGGTATGGCGAGGGGGTTGATGCCTTTGGTTTTGTCTTCCGAGTATTGCACCCACGTGACGCAGGCGAACGAGCACTTGTGCCACCTGAACATCTGCGGCGTCAGCATGGTAGGCGGCAAACGACGAACGACGCATGGTCTGTTGCCGCGTTTTTCCTGTCTCCTGTGAATCAGTTGATTCGTCCTCGTCGGAGCAGCGTGCGGCCTAGTGGTACTCTTCTTGGCCACTGCCCGCGCCTGCCCTATGTCGTCTTCATCACTACTGTCGATGACGATTTGTAAATTTGACGACACGTTTTCTGGAAGTTATACTCAGAGTCCAGTTCTTTGAGGCTCTCCTGAATCGCTCTGCCAAGTAGTCGCAGCACACCGGGCCGCGGCCTTTGCGGTTGACGTGGATGCGGTTCCATCGTCAACTCCAATGCGGCTCTCAGCCCTACAAAGTCCAAAGTGTCTGAGTCCTCAATCGTATCGACGTCGATAACTTCGGAGAGTTGGACGTCAGGATCGGATGACATCGACGCGGAAGCTTCAGTCGTGGCTGAAGAAGTGTCCAACTCGGCGGGCACTTTGACTACTTCAGCAGGTACTTCGACGACGGTCCCTTCCGCGGGCACTTTGGACACGGTGATTTGCGATGCAAGCGCTTTGAGGGTTTCGTTTGCCGATGATTGGGAGGTTTTGGGCGGCTGAGGCTCAACCATGATGACGTCATCGTCGTCGTCGCCCTCGGTTGGAGGCGGCGCTGGTTCTGGGTCGGCCTTTGGTTTCTCTGCTTCGTCCCCTGACGAGTCGTCGATGACGATCACGTTTTCGTCTCTTCTCAACGCCATGTTCGTGATCAATATCAATCAGTCCTGCAACAAAATACTGGGAATAAGCAGTTTGCTACTCGCAAACCAACACCAAATACCGGTAGTTGTTCAGTTGTGTGGGCAACTCGGCGATCATGGCGGACAGAAACACTCCTCCCCTTTTCCAGTCTCCGTTATGGTTGAAGGCGCCCAACGCTCGGCTGCCAATTCCCAACCGAGTCCTCGGCACGTTGCTGTACGCGATTTGGTCGCCGTTGACGATCCTCCGATACATAAAAAATTTGAAATTGAAATGCGTACAGCGACCCTCCAGCATGTCACCGTTTGATTCCATGTTCTTCTCGGCAGTGCGCATGTAGTTGTCCGCCGTCCACGCCGTTTTTGGTAGTAGAAAATTTTCTAAAAATCTGAAATTCAGGTCAGGAGTCTGTTCCCGGCCTAGGACGGTCCTCAGTTATTAAATGAAAACGGTGACTTTGCAGTAAATTAGTTAATTGTTTCTATTTTGACAAGAGCCTTATAATTTGTTAGCAGCATAGGCAGTTAATAGGCATTAACCTCTTTCGGTAATAAATGTATCGTGGGAGTCACTATTTACAACATGGTGAGGTGCTTGAATGAAGTATCTCTACGCTCTACGGCTCTATGTGGCCCTCGTTCGTCCCATCTTGGAGTACTGTTCATTGGTCTGGTCGCCGCTCTATGGAAGCGGCAGGATGGAACTGGAGCGGGTTCAGAGGAAATTCTTGCGATTTGCCTCATTCAGATCTGGAGTTGCCTGGGATGACTTCCACGTGGATGAGGCGCTGAGACTGTGCAGTTTGAGGCCACTCGGGGAACGTAGACGGAAGTCGGTCGCCTTGTTTCTGCATAGACTGGTCTCCGGTTCTGTGGACTGCCCTGAACTCCTTTCCCACTTGAGTTTTTTCGTTCCACCGCGCAATACGAGATTCCAGCAGATTTTTCAAGTTGCCCCAGGTACGACCAATTACCTTCTCCGTTCCCCTTTAAATCGCTGCCAGGATGAATGGAACCGCCACTCCTGTCCAATGTCCAATTTGGACATTTTCAATACCTCTTTGGCAAACTTGAAACGATTAATGGCTGAGCCTCTTGGTCAATGAGATTGTTGTGTTGTTATTTACTGTGTTTTCTGTCTGTTGTTGCTATCACGAGCTACTTGTTAAATATCTTTATTATTATTGGGAATATTGTAAATATTCACTATATTATTATTATATTATTTTTATTATTATATTGGGCTGTAAAGTCTGTGTTACTTAAATAAATAAATAAATCTCAGAAACGGAGATGGAAATGCATTTCTTTGGCTAATTGGAGTCAGCCCTGTTCACTCAGCCGGATTGAAATCACCGAAAACACGAAGTAGGTTCTTGAGAATGATATTAAATCGAACATTATTGATTTTTCGACATTTTTTGGAATGAATGACAAGGAAGTTTATAGTGGAAGATTTCTTCATGGCGGGAAAAAATTAATAAATGATGGTACAATCAATTACTCAGACTAAATTATTTACGTATTGTATTTTGTAATTTTCCGGTTTGTTGGAAGATCTCCAATTATTAGATAAAGCTCAATCAAATTATTTTATTGTATAAACCGTCATGTATTACAATTTATACTTTTTTAAAATTTGATGCTGAATGTGGGTTTGCCGGTGGCCTATAGAAATCAAAGGGGTTGGTTATTCCTCGGACCAGGAACGTAGGGGCTCACTTCAATCGATTCAGCGTCCAAAATTTTGTGGAAAATGATACCCCAAACGCCTATTTACCGGAAATCTCGAAAACCCACTTCCGAAATAGGTATTCAGATACCTATTTTCACCCGAAACCTCTTCGGGTGGCGCCAATCGTCCAGGACCCGTCTCAATGGTCTTTAATTTAGTCGAAGGTCTAGATCGCCGAAAATCTGGAGAATCCATTTTTCGAAAACATATTTACCACCACTACCCCTCCAAATTTGATCCGATTGGGCTAGAAAGTTTCAAGGACCAACTAGAGCCGGAAACTGGTCCATGACCCGAATTTTAGATTTTTAGAAAATTTTCTACTACCAAAATTGGCAGACGGACATTTGCTTATTTTGATCTAGACACCTTTGTTGTCAAGATCAATATATCCTCACATATTTAATGTACACTGAGCGTTTTATGAATGATTCTTGATAGATTCACGAAACTGATAAGTGATTGAGGTTGATTGAGCAGCTGATTAACTTTAGGCCTTGTTGGACCACGCGATCTCCTCCATCCCCTTATAATCGCGACCAACTCTCACCTTGATATGCTTTCACCCCTATTTAGTATCTGTTATGGATAATGGGTGATTTACTTGTACATTTTGAGGGTGCGTTGGTTGGACAGCCCCTGAGAATTTTACTAAAACCTGAAAAACATGTTGTGATGGCCCCCATCAGGCGCCCCTCCTGGGTTGGACAGCCCAAAGGGTGCATGGGTGGGTCAGCCCTTGAAATGTTACTCTATGTAAAATTTATTATTTATAGAAGGAGCGCCTGGGTTGGACATCCCTGAGGGTGCCTGGGGTGGTCAACCCTCTGAATGTTAATGTGTGTAAAATGTATGCATGGTAGAAGGGGCGCCTGGGTCGGACAGCCCCAAGGGTGCCTGGGTGGGTCAGCCCTTGAAATGTTACCCTATGTAAAATTTATTATTTATAGAAGGAGCGCCTGGGTTGGACAGCTCCAAGGGTGCCTGGGGTGGTCAGCCCATGAGATGTTGTGCTATGCCAAATATATGCATGATAGAAGGGGCGCCTGGGCCTGGCCCTCTGAATGTTAGTTTGTGTAAAATTGTAGCATTACACACAGGGCGCCTGGGTTGGACAGCCCCTGAAAACAATGAGAAAGTCCAATCATGGATTGATCAATCACAAAAGAAAGTGAACAGTACCTGTTAGCATGCATGTGGTAAGGCCACAATGTCCCGCTATGAAGACTCCTGTTCGACTGACTCTTTTCCACAAGGCACCAACATTCCCCATAGGGGGAGTGGTAGAAGCCCTTTGTAAACCTTCCCAGTGCAGGGAGTGAAGGAGGCTCCTTACGCGTCCTTGATCCTGTCCCCTTTGTGTACTTTACAACCATCCAAACTCGTCTGCTGCCAAATGAGACGACAGTGCTTACCTGACTGCTGGGATCAAACATTCCTCTTATTTTCAAGCACGATGATGGCGCTACAAAGAGACCTCCAACTGCAATAGTAATGAGGAAAAGAATTTAGAATCTTAAATGAGGCAGAACACCAATATGAATAAGATACAAAGCCGACTTTATTGAACTGTTGTGTATAGGACTGTATTAGACCCATTTAGTTTAGTTCTGCAGTATTTCAAAGGCTCAACTGCACTGTTGGTTTCCATTGAACCCAACTTGGTTGCCTGTGAACCGCCATGGCTGGCAAATTTATTTAATCTTTCTAAGACACATTTATCGATGAAATTATATTTTCATCCTGTCCCCTCATTGTACTTTACAACCATCCAAACTCGTCTGCTGCCAAAGGACCGCCCAAGAGAAGGGGAAAACAGAGAACCTACCAATAACCATAGAACATTATATTTGACCAAAGGATAGTGAGGCAAACATAATGAATATAATACTTCAGGCAAATGCAAATTAATGAAGTTGTGCTCAGGCCAGGAGCTCTGCTGGTTCCGGGACGATGTCGACGAGAATGACCAAAAATCCGCCGGAGGTTTTTCAGGAACTTTTGATTTTCCGGCGCGATGGTGGGGCTCGGATTCTTCACCGGAGGTGGGAAACGGTGGCACTTCCCGCGGTTCGGATCTGCTGAAGTCAGCGCTCCCGTTGTTCTCCTTTTTTTCCCGGACGGCCAGAATTCGGTCTCACAAACCCTTACTTGGAACAGGCATCTAGGGCATATTGCCCATAACGGCAAAGGAGATCTCATGCGGGCCAAACGTACCTGCGGGAAACTCTGAGGCCTACAGCCGTGGATGGTGAAATGGATCTACACCGCGATAGTAAGGCCCATAATATCGCACTGCTGTGCTGTGTGGTGGCCTAAGGTTAATCAGGTAGGGGCTTATCGCTCCCTCACCAGTGTACAGAGACTAGCCTGCCTAACCATCACAGGAGCCATGCACGGTACTCCCACAGCCGCCATGGAGGTACTGCTGGGCCTGCCCCCATAGATATCATCATCAAGGGAGAAGCCGCAATGTCCTCCCTGAGGCTGAAATGGAATGGAACTTGGCGGGAATCAACCCATTGGTGCCATACCACAATTCTGAGAGAGATAAACACACCACTACTAGATATGGTGGCTGATGTCATGCCCAGAACTCCCTCCAAATCCCGCCAATATAAGTCGTCAATGACTTCAGCGGGGCAAAGGGCCCTACAGTGCTGTCCCAGTGACCTGATCCGGTACACTGATGGGTCCAGAATGAAAACAGGGACAGGTGCTGGGGTGTACGGCAATACTGCATACCACTAGGGAAATACACCTCCGTTTTCCAGGCCGGATAGGTATAGTCAAAGATATTAAGAGTTTATATAATAGGTATTAGTTAAGATAACCTCAAGAGCTTACTCCTAGTTATATTTCCATTTAAAGTAGGATCAGTTTTGTGTTTTGTCAATAAAGGGTATCTAAAATGTGTTCTATGTCTTTGATGAAATGCTTTACCTTTTAAGCCTTAAAATATTTTATTAAATACAATTTGTTGAATTCCTGGAGGTTTTGAGGCACGAGTAAAGCCAAATTTGTTTATTTACTTTCAAATTAGATGAAAAATGACGGTACATAATTTGTCTCAGGATTTCATGGTACCGATGAAGGGTTAAGTACAGTAATACCCCGACTTACGCTATCCCGACTTACGTGAATTCGAAGTTACGTCATGATGCGGCCCGGCCCTATATATAGTCAATTTAGCCAAGAAAATAAATATAGATGTAAATGAAGAAGACATCAACGAACTTTTGGAATCGCATGACGAAGAACTTTCACTGGAAGACCTTATTGAAATGCAACAACAAAATGCGGTCGAAAATGAAGACTTGGAACCAGCACCATCAGAAAATTTAATGACTATTAAAAACTTATCTGAGGGTCTTGATTTGATTGAAAAGGGAATTAAGATTTTCGAAGAGATTGATTCCAATGAAGAGCGCGTGAGAATCGTAAGACAAGACATGCAGAGGTCAATTGCTTGCTACGAACAAATATTACGTGACAAGAAAAAGTCTTCAAGTCGCCAGACAACTCTGTTTGACTTTATTCAAACTTCAAATAAATAAACAGTACAAGTACGTATGTAAATTATTTTCTTTGTGTATTTTTTACATTTTCGCTTTTCTTTTTTTTTTATTTACTTCTTCAAATTTTTGATTTTCTATGTATATTACATAGCATATATATTTGCTGGATTTGTATTGTACATGTGAAGATTTTCAAATGAACGTTTTAATCACATATTCCTTTTTTTCTTGGGAAGTACATATATTTACCCAGTAAAAAATGATATTAAAAAACCATACCCCGATTTACATAATTTTCGACTTACAGTATAGCATGCAGTCCCACCTATAACGTAAGTCCGGGGTATTACTGTATAGCAACATTAATTCATTTTAAGGGATCGGGGTCGTTTTGAATAGAGTAAATTGTGAACGACAAGGTAGGTGTCAACGGAGGGAACTTTAATTTAAAGGTGGGCAGGTGCTCTGTAACGGTTTCGATCAAATAAGTATGAGTATTAAGCCAGCTCATCTATTCTGAACTATGAACTAGCGAATTCTTAATTGGTCGCGTCTTCGTGGCCATGAATGTTGTGCGAAAAATGCAACGCTAGGTATGTCCTGGAGTGAGGTTTTGTAAAAAGATTTTCCTGAGCATTTTAAAGGCTGCTAAAACTTGTTTTCACAGAGGTTTCTCGTTGGGATGGGTATTGAGTACACTCGATGTTTATGAATCATTGATGATTTTAGCATCGATGGCCAACCTGATATACCTGCGCTACACTGTTCCTGAGGCCATGTAGCCCATTACAGTCTATCCTTGATTCATGCGCCAGATCGTCTGGGAGCCCTGCTCTGCTCTATGGCTTCCTAGTATATCAGGCACCCCACCCTCTTCTGGCGTTCGCCTGCATTAATTTGGCAGCCCAGGATGGACCTCGAGGAGGTGCCGGGTTTTGCAAGAGGTCTTCTGTTTCTCATCTTTGCTCTGCACCTTGGTGGCATACTATGAGTTAAAGGGTGGGGGTGGCTGTGGAGCTGCTGGGGCATAGTGCTTAATGTGGTGGCAGCACTTGCTCACCACTTTACTGGGCATCAGCGCATCACCGAACCTACTACATGCATTTTGTAGGGGTGCCTAAATAGGAAATCGATGGCCAACCATCCGATGGTTTCAAAAATCGATGTTTACGTGTCGATAACTCGATAGGCGAAGAAAAGAAAGGAAAGATTCAGACTTCAGTTCTGTTTACTGAAGACGAAAAAGTCGCATTTTTGCAATCCCTGATGGTTATCAACATATCTCCGAGCACCTCCAGAGAAAATTCAAGTGAACCCTTCAAAACATCGATGTTTTAGCACCAACATTTCTCTGCCATCGATGATTTATATTTGTATCACTACCGATGTCAAACATCGATGTTTTGAGGTTCGATACCCATCCCTTTTCACATAATGTCTATTTATTCGATATTTTCCCATCTAGTGATGAAAATGAATAAAATTTACAAAAATCAGCAGTTATCCTTTTAAGTAGTAAAAAAGTGAAGAAGCACACGTTGTGGCTACACTGGCGTCGCGGCGAGCAACACTGGTTTTTCTCGGTGGCGAACCAAAGGCAGCCATTATGAAAAAACAGAGACAGTGAAGAGCAAAAAGTGAGACAGCGTCAAAATTTACTTCACCGAATCGTCCGGGCCGTGGGTTTTGCGTTCTTCCAAATTCCCCTGGCGGCGGGGCTGGAATTTGTCTGATTTTCGGTTCGTCACCTCGTCGCTCTGCCAGCGAACCAGTGAGTGGAATCCGAGACGAATTTTGTTTAATGCCCCGACGAGTTGAAGCTTCCATTGTCCGAGCTCCCAAACTCGATTTATACTTTTTTTTTGCTTTTTTTCCACCAATTTTTATTTGAACTTGCCCCGTTCCTATTATTTCGTCAGCGTTATAATATTTTCATTTCGAACGTGTGGCTTACTAATGACTTATCGACGTTTGTTTCTTCTGTTGATATAATTGAGTATCGTTGCTGTACGGCTTTTATTTATCGAGCAGGTCGCTCGAGCTGGATATTCCAGTCGGTAGGACCTTCTTTAGAGTCCTGCCCATGAAAGAAGGTCCTTCTGCAGTCGTCTATCCCAACCAATCTGAGGATTAGATTCCTGGTCGCCCTCTGATGACATTTCGGCCTCTACTCTACAAGCATACCTCGTCAGTTAGTACATTTATAGCGCTAGGATTGTTGATGGAGAACAGAAAGAGCGACGTTGCGACAATATGAACTGTGAGAAGTCTTCTTATTCAAGATTCCAATTCACCCTTGAGAAACAAGGAAGATCTGTAATCTAAGACGGTGAAAAGTTGTTGCTAGATTATCAGTTCGAAAGTTGTAAATTATCTTTCGTCAGCCTTTATGTATCGAATGGCGGGCTGCTCCGTCGAAAAGCTCATGCGCCGAACAGCAACTACCGGTTTCTGCAGCAGAGACTGATGCAAGTCTTCCTATAAAAATTGCCATCCGTCACTCCACTGGGACTTGGAAAAACTGTTTGTGCTGTCAAGGAACCGGAGGAAAGGTATTTTCACGAGGAGCAGCAATAAAATCGCTCATGACCTTTGCTGGTTGCCTAGGCAACTAGGTGGCGAATTTGATGGCTCCAGAAGAGCCAGGTCGAACTGGATATGGTTTGGAGAGTTCAGTTATAAGCAGTTTTTTGTGATATTTTGGAGGTATTTTGATAAAGTAACCTAAGCCTACGCTCCTATGTAAATTGGAGGGCTAGAAAATCTGCAAGAACCTTTGGTGGACCTGTTTGTAATAGTGTTACAGGACTGTAATGATCTCTGAGCCCTCCTCCCTCCTCCCCAGTTGAATATTTCAGTATCATCCTGTTCCAGTATCACTTATTCTTTTTCTCTCTCACGCTCTAGCATCACTGACATGATCGAAGTGATGATATAGATGAATCGTGATGATGACAAGCTTTGGAAACGACTCTACTTGGTTTATGATAGTCAAGAAACGTATGGGATATTGAAATTCCCGGTTAGATAATTTTTCGTTATTGGACGTCATTGACCAGAAAGGAGTCAGCTACAAAAACGTACTTGCGAATTTTTTCACAAGGGTTGGTTATTCTTTGGACCAGGAGCATGGGTCATTTTTGTGCTCATAATCGACAATTTTCGTTGCAGGTTCACGCAAACGGAGCAGGGGCCAACTTATAGACTCTGTGTAGAGAACGATGAAAAGGTGATGTACGAACAGGGCATGCAACAACAACAGCAGCAGCAGGCGGCTCAGCAGCACCACGTAACGGAGCTGTACGCCTTGCAAAAAAAGGAGGAGCAACCCAAAACCGTCGAGTTCCCATTCTGCTACAATGTCAACATGCTTCAAAAGGTTGCCCTTGCCTTCTAAACCCCAGGGGCCTATTCCTAGAAACTCTTCACTCCACGCTTTGCGACTCTTTATCTCATACTCTTCACATTGACATTTACGAAGAGTAGGAGAACTTCGTGGTCCTAGAAACCTTTCACTCCAACTTTCTTGATGAAATGTGGAGTGAGTTGTTGTTGTGTGTCTATTTTGTTGTAACCTTTCTCGCGCTTAAGACAACATATTGTTACTAGCAACAAAAAAGAAGTCCTTATCACCAAATTACCAATCAAAAGATTCATGATTATTCTACTCTTCCAATAAAATCCATCTGAAATAATAATTCAATTATAAATTATCTCCGAAATGATATTTGGAGAGTCCTCAGCTATTTGGCAAAGTCATTGGATACTCTACAAAAAATGGACGAATCTTCATTTGCCACCCAAAGTATTGACTCTGCATACGAGTGTGAAGAGTTTCTTGGAACAAAACCCGAGTAGAACACCGAAAACTGCAAACCTTGACTCTCCATTTCACTCTACAGCTTCATAACGCTGTGCACTTTCTAGGAACGAAAAGTTTTCGTAGAGTGGGGAGGTTACACATTCAGAGTGAAGAGTTTCTAGAAATAGGCCCTGATCTCCACTTTCCTGCCGTGGACCGCATGTACTTGACAAATTTAAAATGATGTTGCAGGTTCAGCAACACACGGGTGTCAACGCCATCGTTGGGACGCCCATTGCTGGGAATCCCAACGAGGAAAAGGGCGCTTACAGGTTTGACGTCTCGCAGCCATTCTCGTACAACTATGCGCTCGTCAATCAAATGTCCCTCGCCGCCGCGGCCTCCTCAGCGACGTTCAAATGCGACATATGCGGCCTCGTCTTCGCTCACTTGTCGCTTCTGAACCATCATAAGAGGTTAATTTCAACACAATTCCAGAATGTTCTATCGTCCCGTTTCTGGTTCCGTGTGCGTTCTATCGTCCCGTTTCGTCGAATTCACTACGAATGACATAAATACACCAAAAAAGGGCTTTTACCTTATGCATGGAAGTTCTTGATGGCTTCCAACAGAGTCTGTTCTTAGGGCAGGGCTGTCTGCACGATACATTCTCCAGCAGTAGTGATCGAGGTGTGACTGCAAGTGGTACTGAGGAACGCCGTTTGCATCCAACCACGATCTCTCTATGCTCTGCATGTGAGCTCCAATTTGATGATTCATGTATGATTGTTGGTAGTTCGCTGTTTTGTGCACAAATCCGCGACTTGTAAGGCACCGATATGCAGTCCACTTAGAGAGAGATTAGCAGATTGTATTGTCAACTTTGACCCGTGTACCGATCGCAGATAGGACAGAGCGCGACGGGACCCTCACAACGCAGGCGGGTCATAGAACACACACCGAACTGGCACCGAATTTTGTTATAACCCGCATATTCCTTTTTCCAGAATACACACGACAAATAACACGGCGACGCACACCGAGCGCGTGTACTCGTGCGACATATGCGGCTCGAATTTCGCTTCGGCCGTTGATCTGAAAGGCCACAAACAAACGGCTCACAACGCCGTCGTCAAAAACATCAAAAGCTGCGGTTCGTGTGGTGTTGAAGTGGACGTCGACAGCCTCCCCGAATCCAAAAGGAAGTCGAAATTTTTCAAATGTGACAACTGTTCGGACGAGCCAGGTGAGCGCGAGGGGTTCGAAGGGACGCAGGAGGTTGGCACAGAGACTGAAGAGACGCTCAAAGTGTCTGTACAAGGAGGCGCGCACCCCGTCAAGAGAAGAGGTAACATACATTTATAGCCTGATTCAAGTTTCATTGGATTAAGAAGTAATGAGTTTGTCTGATTTCATCAAAGCAAAAACTATCGCAAAACACTGTTGAGGCTCACTTACCAACCTTCATGATTCAGGGGTGGTTCTCTGAGTAAACTGTGTGGGGGGTTTTACTTCACTTGTTTCACGTGTAACCAACGGCTGCGAACTATGTTTAGTCGGCTAAATAGTTGGTCATGCACACTTCTTTTATGCGCCTAAACAGTGCAATCCACGAAGACAAATACTGACCATACATGGAGCTACTGGGTCTTGACTGTTCTGGGTCTTGAAACCTGTGCGCTTGTGCAAGTGACTATTTATTTTATAGTATGTTGATCTAATGGTGGTAGGCCTATTTGTGATGTGCAAGCCTTGATTTTCCAAAATGTTCCTTTAAAATCAGTCATGTATCAGAACGACTCAATGCCCACAGGAATGGCCACGGTGACCAAATGCCACAAATGCAACGGCACCGGAATCCTGTTCGTTGGCGGGGTCCAACCTACGGTCGAAAAACCGTTTCATTGCAACATCTGCGACGGAACTTTCTCGCGATATTCGTCCCTGTGGAGTCACAAGCGTCTTCACACAGGCGACAAGCCCTTCAAGTGCGAATTTTGCGGTTTGGCTTTCGCTCGAGCAGCGTACTTGAAGAACCACAGTCGGATACACTCGGGGGAACGGCCCTTCAAGTGTGACGTCTGCGGAATGCAGTTCTCACAGGTGAGCGATAGATACGAATTTATGTTGCGACCAATGCGTCCTTAACCATACTGCAAGATGAGTCTGTGACGGTTCCTCGAATAGCTGCAGAGCATATATGGTTCTCTGCTGCACCGCTTGGATGTGTGCCTCTAACATATGCACGGTTTTATCAGTCGCCCAACAACAGTCCGAAGTTCATCGCTAGTTTTGTTGTTCTGATGTGATGAATTTTGTCCACTCCCTCACCTTTAAAGCCTTTTTGTGAAGCCTTGGGCTTCATGACTGTATCAGCTCTAGTACGTGGCACCAAAGGCAGGCCTTTTGATTCGTTAGTTATTTTTCTCACGTCAGACTAAGGTCGAGCAGAAAACCAGGTAGCACATCCATGCAAAGAAGACATGCGAGATATGAATATTTACTTAATCATCGGCAGAACGAAGAATTGGCTGCCTGTCAAATGAAATTCATTTATTGTCATTTCAGGTAACTTAGACTTATACAACAGGAGTTCAGCCACTTTACAAATGTCTAGCAAGTACATACTATGTCTCAAAAAACTAGGCCACATGAGTCAAAAACATTATTAATGAGTTTGAATTAAAAATTATTTCTTAATAACTTCGCTCTTTCTGAAGAATCTACAATATTAGTAACAATAAAACTAAAATAGTCGTTATAACATTTAAAAATATTATACAAGAAAGAGTAAAGATTATAGAATACAAACCGCACTTACTATGGTTTTCATCTTGAAATATTATTTCACTTTATGACTTTTTCTTCCAGGTTTCAAATCGTTGATTCTATGAACTCGAAGTCCTTGACGTTCCAGTTTCTAATTTTTCTTCGGAATAGTGTTGCAGTCAGACTCTTCTTTTTATACCTCTCTTACTCCTAATTTCATTTCTCAGAGGTTGTAGCCGTTCAGATGACTTTTCACTGTCTGCTTCAGATGAGCTTCAGGTGTCTACTTCAAGCCTCCCTAATCTTCGGTAAAAACTCGGCCCTCTGGGCCTCGCCAGGGGGCAAGCCCCCTGGACCCCCTTCTGCTTTCCGCTTAGAGCCTACGGCTAAAATCCGATAAACATGGACCCATGTTTTAGCCGTCTGCAATCGGAATGTCTATAACGAATGTCTATACGAGGTGACTGATGACTCACTACTACCTTACAAGGAAGTAGGTACGGTATTTTCTGATGACTCACTACTACCTTACAAGGAAGTAGGTACGGTATTTTCTGATGACTCACTACTACCTTACAAGGAAGTAGGTACGGTATTTTCTTCTTGTCTTATAAAACCCCGTGTGACACTCCCGCGTCACCCTTCCGGCGTTCCCTTCCCGCGTCACCCTCCCCGCGAACGGTTTTTGGTAGTTAGGTCATGGCTAAAACATGAGTCCATGTTAATTCCTTCTTCGTTGCAACACGGTTGACGTGAAATCTAGGGATGTATCGAACGGTGTATTTTTAAGCATTCCAAAACCTCGCACTTTAGCGTCGTGACTGTTGAATTTCACCCTCAAGGGTCTGATTCTATTGGTAACAAAATTTTGTCTGCCAACTCTAGTCACGAGCCTGATATCATCAGGCTTCAGGTGGAGACCCATAAAGTTTTGAAATACTTCTGACGCCTTAATTTCAAGATCGTAGCCGCTTTCCGTATCAGATTCAGGCACATTGTAAAGGATGTTTTCGACGATTTCTTCTGTCCGTTTGTGAGCGCCTTCCGTCAATCTCGCTCGGTTTTCTAACGCACAAATTTTTTCTTGGATTGTCGATACGATTTTGATGAGATCCTTTACGACCTCTAATTTTCGTAGTTTTTCCATTATAATTTCAAACGCGTTGGTTTCCATATTGTCAAGGAGGCTGGTCAGGTTGCAACTTCCAGACTGAGGAAGCACGATCGCCCTGCGTCAGCTCCTTTGCTTCGGTGAGGTCGATTCCCTTCTTCAACAAGCTGTTTCACTTCTCGGTTGACAAAACTTCTAAAATGTATATTCAAGATCCACCAATACGTAATATTTTTTGACTTGAAAATGAACCTTCAATACTGACACTTGCCGAAAATGGTGCTATTCGCTCGAGAAAAACCACGTTTTTTTACGATAAAATACAGGACCGATCCACAACACGTGTTGCCTGCTGTCCAAGGCTGAACCTGTTGGCTGCCTGTCATCAATATTAGTCACAGCTCCACGAGACGGGTTCATGACTTGGAGATGAGGAAATAGACGAGGTTAATCTCATCCGTCTATAAGTGTGAACTGTCTCACTTATCGCTCGTGGTTGTCCCATTCCAAGAATCATGTGCCACTACATATTTATAAACCAACAACATGTCCCAAATAGTAATAAAGCTCTTCTTCTTCCACAGGCCCCTCATTTGAAGAACCACGAGCGGATTCATTCGGGCGAGCGGCCGTACGAGTGTGAAATCTGCCAGAAAACTTTCGCTCGCCATTCGACGCTGTGGAACCACAGGCGGATACACACTGGAGAGAAGCCCTACAGGTGCACCATCTGTGGTTCGGCTTTCAATCAAGCTACTCATCTCAAAAACCACGCCAAGGTGATACTCGGCTTTTTACAATAAAATTGAACTCGCAAAAAAGAAAAAAAAACGCTGCAAATTCTGGTTATTCCTCGGACTAGGTGCATGAAGACTCATTTCCTCAACATGAGGAAAATGGAAACAGTGGGTGTGGTGGGTCCCGGACCAATTCCAATCGATTCAGCGTCCAAAATTTAGTGGAAAATGGTACCCCACACGCCCAGGTACCAGAAATCTCATAAACACATATTTAAAATGAGTAATATATACCCAATTTGACCAATAACTTCTTCCAGTGGGTGCCAATCGTCCTGGGACCCACTTCATTGGATTCAGCTTCCAAGATTTAGCGGAAAATGATACCCCACACTCCTAGGTACCAGAAATCTCAAAAACACATAACCAAGATGGGTAATAGATCGCCATTTTGACACATAACTTTTTCCAGTGGGTGTCAATCTTTCCGGAAACCATTTTATTGGATTCAGCGTCCAAAATTTAGTGGAAAATGATACCCCGCTTGCCTAGATTGCCAAAAATCTCGAAAATCCATTTTTCGGAATACACATTTTGACCCCTACTCCTCCCAAATTTGGTTCGATCAGGCTGAAAAGTTTCGAAGACCGACCTAATCCAGGAACATACCCATGACCCAAATTTCAGATATTTGGATTCATATTTACATTATTTTATGCAGGTACATGAACTGTAATTTTATTTATTTTCATAAGTATTAATAAACTTTTTCTGGTAATTCGACGAGATATTGGTATTATTTTTATTTCATTTTAATTTTTTAATTTCAACAGGTTCATACAGGAGAGAAGCCTCATCGCTGCGACATCTGTGACGTTGGTTTTTCAGACCGTTTCGCCCTTAAACGGCATCGAGGGATTCACGAAAAATACGGTCAAACCGCCCCTCAACAGCAACAACAGCAGCAGCAACAACCGCAGCAACAGCAGCAGCCGCAAGTCCAACAAGTGTCTCAAGAACAACAGACGGTAGCTAGACTCGACGAGCTGTACAAGTGTGACGTCACAGCCGGAATTGCGTTCCCTGGGTGTTCTCGCCCTCAGGAGGCCAAATAGGCAGGGAGCAGTTGGAGGACAGTCCCAGTGATTGAATTGTGCGCTGTTGCAAACGGTGGTTGAAGGTTGACTCGGCTGGACCGTGAGTAAGATGGCCATAGCGGAATGGTTGGCGAACGAGGTAGTTCTGGTCGAAGGCCAATCACTTTTATTTATTTATTTGTACGGACGAACTCAATTTACATCATTGTGAAGTAGAATTTAAAAAGAAAATCCTCGAACCTCGAATAACCAACCAAAAGAAAAATGAAACAGACTGCAAAAGTGGAGTGAAAAAAAAAATGCATCAATTGGAATATAGGAGACGTTGAAGCTGAGATTTGGAGACATTACCGAGGCCGGGAAGGCGGCATGGAGGACGTTGGAAAAGACAAGCCATTCCAGAAGCTCATGGGATCAGCCGTAACGGAATCCTAGACTGAGACAACATAGGAAGAATAACAGGCTCTAGCCTCAGCTCTGCAGAGGCTACAACTGGGTTCACATGGACGTGGTTTTTCCGTTGGTGCGTTGGGCGGCAAACGCGTTTGGCCATCTCATTGGCTCCACGGGTCTATCGCAGCTACCGCAGCTGAACTTTTGAAGCGACCTGTATACATCAAATCATTTTGATATTTGCCGCAGTTACCGCATGCGCAGTGGGTCTTGGCACAGCTCCCCCCGCCGTTTTTGTGATCTCATGTTACCTCATTTTTGTTATCTCCGATTTGCCACCAATCAGCTCCACGAACGCGCTTGCCGCACCGCATCCATTGCGAACACCCAAACTCAAAACGTATTTCCCCCACCATTCTAACGGAGAAACCGCGTCCATGTGAACCCAGCTTACAAAGTCGCAAAAAAGAGCAGTATTTATCTGGAAGTACAGTGACCTTGTAAAGGGAGTGCGCCAGTATTTTCTATCGGACTAGGACAATTAGGTCGCGGGCGTACCATCGAGGGAAGGAAGTAGAAATTGGACGAGTAGAGTGGACGCATTTACCTGTATGGCACCATATAGGACGGAGTAGAAAGAAGAGACAACATGGGCACCCGATCAAATTGAAGAAAATATCCAATCATTGCCACTAAGTTGCCACGCTTAAAATTGAGGTCAAAGCGATTAGAGGGGTGAAGATCAGTAGAGAGAGGCAGAATTAAAGATGTGCAGGGTCAAGGGAAACCAATGGATCAGCTGGAGGGACAGGGAGATCATCCTGACTAGAATCTGGGAATGTTGTGATAATGGCCGTGAACCCCTCACAGGGAGTGCAACGATAACATATCAATTGACGGGGATTTAGAAGTCCAGACCACAAGAGTTTAACGCCTGTTCCTCCTTCCTTCGTGCAACATAAGCTTTACTTTACCGTCATCATGGCTGTCCGAAAAGTGAATCGAATTCTAGAGGAATTGTGGCCATTTCTCCAACTAAACATCCTTCACCCATCTGGTTTACCGTGTGTGAGCTGTACAGGTATACCGCAACGTGTATGGCCGGCCTGAGTCACCTTCCGACCACTACCTCAGTTCCAACTGCAAACCCTGGCGTTGTATAGTGTTCTGTATAGATCTGTACATAAAGCTTGTTTACCCTTCGTACTTTGATCAAAATTGTAGACTTATCTGTTATCTCATCTCATAGTCACAGAATAGTTGTATAGACGCGCTAGTTATTTAATTCCCTCATAATTTTTTCCAAAAACGCCTCGAATGTCCATTAGTGAAATTTGTTTTCCAATTATATTAGGTACGTGAGATCTCCTAAATTGGTCCACCCGTCTAAGTTCGGTGATATCTGTAATAACCTGTGGGATCTCATGCGAATACCAACTGTTCTCTTCCCTCAAAATCACTGTGATCGAAATTTCAGCTGTGAGTGCTCAGGATTTCGGTAATCGCCTTGAGGGGGAATGTTAGTCGGTACATACAAGCGTACATCGTGCAATGATTGTTCCTCTTGTTAATTGGCCAGCCTCCCTTCAACGCTGTACATAGTCGCCTTATAAACGTACTGGAATACAAGATATTGTTTCGATTTTGAAGTATTTGATGATGAATACAAGAATATATGGACAAAGTAGTATCTAATGGAGAATACCAGTGTTATTGTGTAATAAAAATGTTGATACGCAGTAATGTTTGTAACGCGATATTGGTTAAATTACTCCTACCTTAATCCTATGGATGATGATCGGATAGAATTGATAGAATTTTTATCTCGTTGAATATGATTTACTTCGAAATAGAAGGAGCACGTACACATTTTTGAAGTCAGGCGCAAAGATAGCATAATGCTCGAGGATACAACACGCTCCGTAGTCTACCGTTATTGTACATTGTAATTTTTCGCTCGAATTATTTCCCAAACAGTTTATTTAGCCAAGAGGGAAATGTCATGAATTGTTTAGTTGTCCTCAAACCTTTAGAATTTGCCTTATGAGCACTGATAGGGCGAGTCTGATACAAACAGAGATGAAATAAGATCTGGTTGCCTTCTGGAGCCCAAACTTTTCAGCCCGATCGGACCAAATTGGGGGGGGGGGGGGGTCAATATGTGTAATTTGAAAAATGCATTTTTGAGATGTTCGGCGATCTAGGCGCGTGGGGTATCATTTTCCACTGAATTTTGGACAGAATCCAAAGGGACGGGTCGGGACGATTGGGGTCAAAATGGGTATCTATCTACTGATTAGAATGAGTCTCCATGCTCCTGGTCCGAGGAATAACCAACCTTTATGAAAGAATTTGTAGCATTTTCTAAAAAGCTCCGCATAGTTCAATTGTTTAGTTCTTTTCCTGGTCCAGTGAATTCCATCAGAAGAAGACTAAAAATCATATCAAACAACACTTATGGGGACAATAACATTTATTCAACAATTCACAACAAATAATAGGTAACTATACAGACAACGAGTGGTTTTATGTACGATATATCATCCGAAAACAAGGCACGTTGAGAAGTATACATATATTTGGGGGCCCGTTTTGTGGAGTTCGTCAGAGCAAGCGAGATATGGCGATGCTCGGGTTGACGGGAGATCGTTCGGGGGGGGGGGGGGGGGGGGATTACGAACGACATGTCAGAAGTACGGTGACGGGTTAGCCAGCCTCAGATATCGGCGTCCGTGCTTTCGTCGGGTTCTACAAGGACTCTGACTTCGTCCTTTTTCAATTTTTTCGTCTTGTGCTTCCCACGATTGAAGACGATGTCGTCAGAGGAGTCCATCATTTTAATGATGATCCCCTGGTCGGAGGAGTCAATCGGTGCGACGGAAATGTCGCGAACGGCGCGAAATTTCCCGCAATTGTTTAAATGCTCGTTCTCCAGGCGGAAGAAATTCCAGATGAAGCGTCGGAACACTTCGAGGGTCGAGAGGATGGACACCATCAGCTCGGCGTGGATGTAGCCCATTTCAGTGAGAGACATCGACAGGACCCAACCGCAACGGAGGACGAGATCCTCCACGATGGCGAAGTAGTAGTACCACTGCAACGAGAAACAACACTCGGTCACGAACATAAACGCACTTGAATGAAGGTTGTCATCTCTTATACAGAATGTTAACCAATCTCGTTGGCAGCCTTCAAAGGGTCGATTCTACAACTCACTTGCAACAAAAAGTGTCATAAGGACTTTTTAAAATGATTTTTTTCAATTCCAGGCAAAATCTTTAAAAGTAGATTCCTATTGATGGAGTCGAAGGCTTTCGCCGTGTCCAGTGTCATCTAAATCCCCTTTTTTCACGATCTGGCAGCGAGTTGATGTCTCTAGTTAGCATGTACAAGCCTCCTCAACACTCACCCTCTTTCTAAACCCAAATTGCCATGCTGATAAAAGATTTTGTTCTTCAAGATGGATGTAATGAATATGTTTGATCCAGCGCTCAATGAGCTTGGATATAGTACTCACTAGTGAAATTGGGGGGTAGTTGGATAATACAGACGGATCACCTCCTTTAAACAGGGGTAGATGGTAGATGGTAGAAGACACCTAGAGGAGGGGTTATGGGGGGCCCCAAGCCGGAAGCCTGGTGGCTTGTTGTGCTTCTCTTAGGTGTCCCATTCTTTTAGTCCACAAACAGCCCTAGTCCCCTGATAAGGGTTGTTAGGTTGTGGTTCAACTTATTACAAGGTACGGTTCTCATTGGGGTTTGTGTCCCAAAGAGGGTGTATCTGCGGGATGTGAGTGCTGGGCACTCAAAGATTATGTAAGTTGCAGTTTCGTCTGCTTCCTCACAGAGTCTGCATAGAGTTGTTGGTTGTGTTAGCCCTATGCGGTTCAAATGAAAACGCAGAGGAGCGAAGCCGGTTAGTAAGCCAACTATCGCTCTTAGGTCGCAGCGTTTAAGTCTGAGTAGGTCCTTGGTGAGTGATGGATGGGGTTTTGCCACCATACGCTTACTGTGGACATGTCCCTCAATACTCCGCCATCTGTCGGTGTTTCTTGTACGTCCACTCCTTGATGGCAGCTCTGAAGGAGTTTTCGGGCAAACCTACAGCCGGCTCTGGGCCCACAAAGGGGGTTTTGGAGCCCCTCCTGGCCAGCTCATTGCTTTTTCGTTGCCCTCAATTCCCCTGCGCCCCACCACCCACTGAAGGGACAATGTATTGCGGGCTGCTTGAGCACAGAGAGTCTGTTCACAGTCCTTCACCACCTTTGATGAGATGTTGGGTGCTGTGAGTGCTTTAATCGATTTAAACAGGGGTACAACGCGGGTGACTTTGAGCATGTCTGGAAAAATTCCGTTTTTGGTTGGTTGTTTCTCGAATAATCAACCTATGTTTTCATGATAATGGTCAACCTCTCCGATTTGGCTCAAATTTTTTTTCTGGACGTTTCATGATGTCCTGATCAAAAAAGATCGATGTCCGTCCGCCGTCCATGTTCCGCGCCGTTTTTGGTAGTAGACAATTTTCTAAAAATCTGAAATTTGGGTCAGGGGTCTGTTCCCTGCCGAGACGGGTCCTCGAAACTTTTCAGCCCGATCGTACCAAATAGGGGGGGGGGGGGGGTCAAAATGTGTTTTTTGAAAAATGGATTTTCGAGATTTTGGGCGATCTAGGCGAGTAGGGTGTCATTTTCCACTAAATTTTGGACGCTGAATCTAATGAAACGGGTCCCAGAACGATTGGCACCTACTGGAGGAAGTAATGGGTCAAATTGGGTATTTATTACCCATTTTGAATATGTGTTTTCGGGATTCCTGCTACCTAGGCGTGTGGGGTATTGTTTTCCACTAAATTTTGGACGCTGAATCCAATTAAATGGGTCCCAGAACGATCGGCACCCACTGGAAGTAGTTATGGGTCAAATAGGGTATTTATTACCCATTATGAATATGTGTTTTCGGGATTTCTGCTACCTAGGCGTGTGGGGTATAGTTTTCCACTAAATTTTGGACGCTGAATTCAATTATGTTTGTCCCAGAACGATTGGCAACCACCGGAAGAAGTTATGGGTCAAAATGGGTATGTATCCACCCATTTTGTATGTGTCAGGATTTCTGGTGCCTAGGCGTGTGGGGTATCATATTCCACTAAATTTTGAACCCTGAATCGATTGGAATGGGTCTGGGACCCGCCACACCCACTGTTTCCCCCATTCGAGGAATAACTAACCCGTGTGTAAGAATTTGCAGATTTTTAGACTCGTGTTGATTATATGAACAAGTGCCTCCTTCAGTGTATGAACGCATTTTTTGATTAGCCCCAACAAAATACTGTCGATTCCAGAAACCGATTTGCCATTCATGTTGGAGACAACCTTCTCAAGTTCAGATGTTGTAATCATTTTAAATTCGAAACTTTTTGGGATAGTTATGGGTGTGGTATCGTCAAGGGAGACCCTCGACGGGAGACAGCTGCGGGGGATTTTCTCCACCGTTACTGAAAAACACGTTGAAGTTGTCAGCTAATATAAAAGCTTTGTTTCCAAGTTATACACAATTCAAGATTTGTTTCGTGTTCTCGACCTGACGTCACTTAAACGGCCTTACACCCTAAATTTACAAGATAATCACAAATCTGAGAACACCACATTTCGAATCTCCATTGCCTCCCAACGTCTCCAAAAATATATTCACGAATTCAGCCTAAAGTAAGTACATGAATGAAAACGTGTTAACTTGTCAACATTCGGGTAAAAGAAACATTTTTCCTTGAAAAGTTTCCGCGTTCCTTCCTGAAAAAAACTTCTCCAGAATACCTGTTTCCAACGGTACATTGAAATTTATTTTTTATTAAATAACATAAGGGAGAAAATTTCGTTTTATGTGGAAAAATGAGAAATTTTCACCAAAATCGTACTTTTCCAGTCGAATCTGATTTAACACCAGAAATCAGAACCCAACTCTGTTTCACACGCATCCAAGCCAAATACAGAACTGTTCATCCCGAGACGCCATAGCCACTCAAAACTCACCTTGGAAGCGTAGACGACCTCTTCTCTGAGAAATCGGTGTTCGCCCGCCATCTGGTCAAGGAGGCCCCAATCCATCCGGATGTCCCAACTGTAAGAGTAGCAGGTGGACAAGGTCGACGCAATCAACCACATATAAAACCAAGGGTTGCTAGTCAACGAATCGAAAGACCCTGAAATGAATGACACGGTTGAAGGTGGGCAGCGATGGAGGTCGGATATCAGGAGACTCAATTGACAGCTCACCTCTTTTGCTAGTGATAAGGTACACGTGGGAAAATGTCAGCACGAAAAATGACAACCCGTACTTGGCGGCGTTGGCCAAGTGAGGGTGTCTTTCTTTAGTGTCTCGGTACCGTCGAAGGCACTGGGCGAACCGAAACCAATATGGCAGGCAAGCGGCCAGCAACCGAAGATAGTGATATTTTTGTATGCAATCCACAGAATCTATGGCAACAGGAAAACATTTTATTAAATATTCGTTATCTTACGGGTTGTGGAAAGCAACGAGCTACTCAACGGTAATGCAGGGGGGTTACCAATCGCTCGATTCCAGTCAACAATAGTGATATAGTAGCAGGAGAAGAACACCATATCCACCAAAGCAGGGACCAAGCTGGTCAATTGATCAGCCAGCCAAAAATCGGCGAAATTGACGTAGAAAAACGGAGCTGATATGATCCTTCCCTGGGAAAAATAATCAGGAGTAGGTTACTTCGCACAAATAGAATACCCCATAATACATGTAAGGAAGTTCCAGTTGAATGGAATATGAGAACACCGGATTGTACAGTTTGCTAGATGTAGGTAGTTCCCTCAAACCAAAACACGTCAAGTCTCCACGTTTTTATATAAAAAACGCTGCAAATTTTTCCATGCTTCTCTTTTACCCTAGCTCTCCTCCCAATTTTGCCCGATCGGGCTGAATTATTTCATGCCAACTAGAGTCGAAAACAGGTTCCAGACCGAAATGTCAAATTTTTAGAAATTTTTCTACCACGAGTCCGGGACACTCTCACTGTTTCCCCCCATTTTCTCCATGCTCCTTGTCCAACGAATAACCAACCCCTGTAATCATGTATAAAACTCGCAGCGAGCATATTTAGCGTTTCACTATCTGGAGAAGAGTCACACCCAAATTTGCTCTGAACTTTCCAGAAATCCGAACGGAACCCAGAGCAACCCCAGAGAACCGCTCCTAAGTCAATAAATCAATAAATGTTTTATTTGTTGATGCAGGTAACACTGACCTATACAACAAAGGAGTTCGTTAATAAGAAACAAGTTGCACATATATACACATTGAAAGTAGAGTTGGGTTCTTCTAAATTTACATTAATATACTTATTTCAAAGGGAGATTGAAAAATAAAAAGTAAACATGTTTTCGCACAGTCAATGTCGGAGTCTGACATCTATCAATAAGTCTTCTAAGAACTTTCTCCTTTTTTGATATGCCATCAAAAAATTGAATAACCCAAAAACCAAGTCCTCGTTCAGACAAACCAGTAAACACTTCAAAATGTACTCGTCACTTAGCCTTGCTGTACCGAAGTACCTTCTTCTGTCGTTTATCAGCTGTGGGCATCTACCCTCAACGTGGAGGACGGTCTCGCACTCAACCAAATCACGCAAGAGGCACTTTTCTTGAAGGTTTATCTTCCAGACAACCTCCTTGTGAAAAACTCGCAAAACGGAGTCACCACAAAGTCTCATCTAAGCGATCACACGCTTCACATCAAAGGGGATGTTCCAATTGAGGTAGCCTAGGAGATTCGTGTGGCCTTCAATCGATGCCAAATAGTTTTTATTGTAGGACGAGCAAATTATCCGTTCATAATCCTCATAAGCCACCATCGTCGCGAAGGTGTTCAGGACTTCTCTTTTAGTTTTATCAACCATCTTTGCATCCTGTGGGACCCACAGCTCGCCATAACGCAACTTCATAAGCAAGTTTTTCAGCTGGGCTGCCCAGTTATACCTCTCATTACCCTTTTTATTGCATGTTTGTAAGAGAGCGTTGGATGTTGGGTGATGAACCGCTCCTATGTCCTGCTCAGAGCCAACAAAATAGCTGTTGCCACCAAGGTGGCATCAACTTTGTATTGTTGCGAGATTACACCTGCACCAGTCTCCTGGGCAACCAGCAAGGTCAATGACACGTGGAGGGCTAAGGGTCACTCTTGAACATTTGTGCGTCATATGAATTGGCTGGAACCTTCCCTTTTGCTCGAGACAACACGCCAAGTTCCCAGAACCAGGGAAGACTCAAGAAGGTTCTTGGCCAAGGCAGCCAGTATAATAAGGGACTGAGGAACGCCATGCAGTTCAGTTTGGAGTCCGAATATAGATGCTTTGTGTTATAAATTGTGCCCTGTTATAAATTAGTGCAACAACAATTGTGTATTGTGCTTTGTGATTGTGTAAGTGTGTGAATGAGGACATTGTATTTGAGTGAACAATTGTAATAAATTATTTACAAAGAATATAAATTGTTACAGTATAATAAGTCAATAACGTTAAGTAGAAGGCCGGACAACAACAATATGGGTTCTGCTTATGTAGGTCCGTTTATGAGTATTTGAGAATCAGCTTCATTGGATTTTGACGGTTCTTGCATGTGAAACATATTATTTCAATACATGTTGAATTACCATCACACGTAGCGCCCACCAGCGAGCCTCGTGACGCAGCGTTTTCGTCGGATTGAACAGGAAGGCCAACATGATCGCCGTCAGTGCCAACGGATTGACGAAAGCCGGTATCCCCAGCACGTCGGAGTATATGAACGCGAGGACAGCGACGGACCATAAAACACCAAAAATGGCCGCCATCTCCATGATGTGCTGCTCCGAAAGGTGATGCCGCGGGTCGAGCTCGAATATGAGAACGTGATTTACACCTGGAAACGAAAAGTAACAGGATTCCAATAAGATTCCAGTTGTGAGGACGTTTATTTGTCATGAAAGGAGCGAAGAAACCCACCTGACGACCGCCATCCGTACACGTTCACTCCCATTAGGAACGTGAACAACACAACTAAAAGTTGACTTCGAAATAAACGCACAGGAACTTTCCAGTCCCCTTTCGATGGCAAAAATGCGATTGCTGCAAAAAATTACAAAATTAGTGCCTGATTCAAAATTTAACTTGAGACGTTGATTGGCGGTCGAATAGTCGAACGTTGAATATGAAAAAATGATAATTATTTAAGGATTTGGAATAAATTGAATGAAATAATAACGTGCAATTTCTTACAAATCAATGAAAAAACTGAAAAGAGATGAGGACACGAGGGTTAAAAGAGAAGGTGCGTTACTTACCTGTCACTACGACTACTACCGGTTAATCCAGAAAGTAAGGAAGGCAAGCTCACACTAATAAGATGCAAAAATCTAAAATGAAATGTTGAAAATTAGAAAAAAAGGAAAACAAAAGATTTTGCGTGAAAGACGACTCACAAAAAGAAAGAAATGAGGCATGCGATAACAGTCTCCTTCGACACAAAAAGGAATGAAGGTGGTTCACACTAATGGCAGGTCCTACAAATTAGCAGGCTAGCCAAGACTAGTCATGAAAAGCCTAGCCAAGGCTGGTATGAAGATTATCAGGTCCAAATATCTTGAAAATCGCCTGTTTTCGGCTGACTATTCTCATTGAAATGAACTATTGCCGGTCCCAGCTCCTTTTCATCGTCAATAATACAAAAGCAAAGGGTGAGTGTAAATGGGGTATTTTTAAGATGGCTTTTCGAAATTTTCTGGAACATTATGCGCGTGAGGTATAAGTTTCCGCTTCATATTGGACGCCGAATCGATGAGATAGGCGTGGAGGTCAAGAAGGATAGTTTGAAGATAAATACCTACTTTTGAGAGAAAACACAATTTTCATTTTTTTAAATACCCTACATGCTCTGAAGACCCGGAGAATTCAGCGCATTCACACCCGACTCAGAGCTAGAATAATATAAAAATAACCGTTGCAGTTTTGGTTGATTTTTCAAGGAAATCACCCCACCCATGGCGCCAAAATTTGAGTTTACATTTTTGAGGTCTAAATCAAAACGCTTCAAATTCTTTCACACGGGTTGGTTATTCCTCGGACCAGGCGCATGGAGACTCATTTCTTTAACATGGAGAAAATGGGAACAGTGGGTGTGCCGGGTCCCGGACCAATTCAAATCGATTCAGGGTCCAACATTTAGTGGAAATGATACCCCACACGCCTAGGTACCAGAAATCTCGAAAACACATTCGAAATGGGTAGATAGACACCTACCTTGACCCATAACCTCATCCAGAGGGCGCCAATCGTTCCGGGACCTATCTCATTGGAATCAGCGTCCAAAATTTAGTGGAAATGATACCCCACAAGCCTAAATTTACAAAAATATAAAATTTCGAAAATCCATTCTGCAAAAAATTAATTTTAACTCCTCTTCTAGTTCGATCGGGCTGAATAGTTTCAAGAATTAAGTAAGACCAAAAAAAGGTCTTTGACCAAAATTACACTTTTAGAAAATTGTCTACTACCAAGAATGGTGTGGGCGACAAATAGGGATAACCAACCAATGGCAAAATGTCTGTACGCCATTATTGGAAGTAGACAATTTTCAAAAAATCTGAGCTTTTCGTCTGGGACGTATTTACGGCACATGTTGGTCCTCAAGACACTTCTGCCAGATCGGTCCAAATTTGGGGAGAGTGTGGGTTTCTTGGAAATTAATTTTCGGGATTTTCTGAGAACCAGGCACGTAGGGTATCATTTTCCTTTAAATGTTGGACGCTAGATCGATTAGAATGAGTCCGGGACACCCCACATTCCCCAAGGAATAATGAACTATTTTAAATGAATTTGCAGTGAACCAAATTGGGGGGAGGGAGTGAGTAGGGGTCAAAATGTGTAGTAAGTGCGTTTTCAAGATTATCGGGTGGGTACCTAGGCGTGTGGGTCATCATTTTCCACAGAATTTCGGACACAGACTCCAAATGAACGGGTTCCAGACCGATTGGCCCCCATTGGAAGAGGTTTTGGTCAAATTGGGTATCTGTCTACCCATTTTGAATGTGGGTTTTTGTGATTCTTGGTACCTAGGCGTGTGGGGTATCATTTTCCACTAAATTTTGGACGCTGAATCGATTGGAATGAGTCTCCATGCTCCTGTTTCGAGTAATAACCAACCCCTATGAATGAGTTTGAAGCGTTTAAGTTAAATCTATAGCAGACATTTGACACTACATCGTTCACCTGCCTGACCATGCAACAAAAGTGGAACCACCCGTTCGAACGAACGCTACAAATGTGACTGATGGTGAAATGGCTGCTACTATTCTTCACAATTTTATGCTCTGTTTTGAAATACCTGAGAGGACAACAGCCAGCAACAGGACGATGAAAGACCCCGAGAACAATCCAACTTTGAACGTGATCCACGGGCTTTGTTTTTCGGCCATGGGCGGCACGCGAAGCTTTTTCATGGCCCGTTGACGGTTTCCGCTTTCGAGATCCGTCGTGAACACAGATTCTACGTCGTTTATGAGCCTAGTGATCTCCGTGTTGGTATGAAATGGCGACGGTGACACGTTCTCGCTGTGATATTTGGCTCCATTGTCGCGGGAGAGTAACTAGAAATGGATAGGGATTAGTAGGCAAGATTCTACAGCGACACCTCCAACCAGGCAGCTGATGGGCTCATCCATATACATACTGAAGACATTCATTAGTCTTAAAATACAGATATTACAACAAACTAAGCAAAACACTGCAATAATTGCTCATTCCATGGATCAGGAGTATGGGTGATTGAGTGAGAGGGGAGTGTCCCGGAATCATTCCAATCGTATCTGCGTCCAACATTGTGGAAAATAATAACCCACACGCCTAGTACCTAATAATACTGGAAACCCACTTTTGAAATAAGTAGATTGATACCCATTTTGACCCATAACCTCTTCCGCTGGGCGCCAATCTTTCTGGGACCCGTCCCTTTGGATTCTGCACCCAAAAGTTCATGGAAAATGATGACCCACACTTTAAATATTAAATACCCAAAAATCGCTCAAACCCATTAAAAAAAAAAAAAAAAAAAAATTGTGCGTTTTTTTTTTAAATTTTTTGCTTAATCTAAATGGGTACCTGCGTACCTATTTTGAAAGTGGGTTTGCAATATTTTTGAGTTCTTAGGCGTGTGGGGTATCATATTCCTCTAAATATTGGACGCTGAATCGATTAGAATGAATCCGGGACATTACACAGTCACGGTTTTCCCCATACTTTGTTATGAGTAACCAACCAATTTGCGGAGATTTGGTTGGTTATTCCTTGAATAATCTGAATGTTTTCATGCAAAAGGTCAACCCCAACGATTCGGCTCAAAATGTTTTTCTGGACGTTTCATGGTGTCTAGATCAAAACGCTGCAAATTCTTTCACATGGGTTGGTTATTCCCCGGACAAGCAACATGGAGACACATTTCTTCAACATGGGGGAAATGAGGGAAACAATAGGTCCGGGTACCGTACCCATTCCAATCGATTCAGGGTCCAAAATTGGGTGGAAAATGATACCCCACACGCCTAGGTACCCGAGATCTCGAAAACAGATATTCGAAATGGGTAGATAAATACCCATCTTGACTCGTAACCTCATCCAGAGGGTGCAAATTGTTCTGGAACCCTTTTCATTGGATTCAGCGTCCAGAATTTAGAGGAAAATGATACCCCACATTGCAAAAAAATCTCAATAATTTATTTTTTTTAATTCACATTTTTACCCCACCCCACCCAAATTTGGTCAGATCGGGTTGAAAAGTTTCAAGGACAAAAAGGGGGGTAAAAGGGTTCCAGAACGATTGGCATCCACCGGAAGAGGTTATGGGTCAAAATGGGTATATATTACCCATTTTGAATATGTGCTTTCGGGATTTCTGGTACCTAGTGTGTGGGGTAAAATTTTCCACTAAATTTTGGACCCTGAATCGATTGGAATGGGTCCGGGGCCCGCCACACCCACTGTTTTCCTCATTTCCCCTATGTTGAAGAAATTAATCTCCATGCGCCTGGTTCGAGGAATAACCAAACCGTGGGCAGGAATTCGCAGCGTTTTTGATCTCGACATCATCAAACATATCCAACTATGTGTAAGTTATCCGGGTAGATTCGATGGCAATCCCTCATTTTAAGATTTTAAAAAAGGATAGGGCAACAGTAATTATTGAAAGATGAAACATTTTACACGAATCATGATTTTTGCTTCATTTGCAATCATGTTCTTTTTTCCAAATTAGTGGATTCATGACGTACTCACGTTCATGAATACGGTCCTTTATAGGTTTATCACAATGCATTCGAGCCACAAAAAAGAACAAAACAAACATACCTTGTCGTGTTTTTTTAAAATTTTCCTGAACCCGGTAAAATTGAGTTCTTGGTAATTTTGCAGGAGGACGAGGCTGAGATAAAATTCCGAAAAAGCTTCTCTGAGTTCGGCCATTTTTCTCGCTGGAGTGTCGCCTCTTTTGAGAAGCGACGTCGGCGCCGCTTTTCGAAATTTGCCGCCTTTCTTTTCCCATTCTCTCTCCAACGTTTCAGCAAGGTCGCTCTTGAGATTCCCATATTTCCTAGTCGCCTCGGCAAGCTTTTCTGGAGAGAAATGTAAAACATCAGGAGTAAACTTACGGATCCTATGAGAAAATTAATCCCATCAAAGCTGCGCACAATTTCTCTTTATTATTAAATACCTAACTGAGGTTGTAAATTAACTCGTCTATTTCTAAATAATCATTATAAATTATTGTAAGTTATACACAACAACTTGTGAAAGATTGAGATTATTCACAAAAATGAGAGAAATAAATCTGGGATTTATTTAGGAATTAAAAAAATAACCGTTTTCGGTTAGGGAGTCGTACATCATTCACAAATGGATCGTGAATTTCACAGATAAAAATGCGAATGCGCATTAATTTATTCACATTTACAAGTTTGAGAAGCTTGAACCGACTCATATTCACACTCGCAAACAAATCAACCTGTAAATTAATTTACAACTTTATTCTTAAATATAAGTACGGCCCACTTTAGAGGTGAGAACATCCATTCAAATACCTATCGAAAAATCGATTGATTTTTCAGGTGTCTAGTTCTGTTAAGAATCATAATTATTACTCATCGAATGTTTCAATAAGGAATTATGTCGTCTAAAAATTTAAATAACGTCTCTACCAGAGAAAAACGTGTTGATTTTCGCCAATTCCTTATCGCAGTAATGGAAAAACTTTTCATCAAACTTGGCGAAGTATCTGGACAATACTTCAGGTTCCACCAATTCAGGCGAGGGGGCAGCTTCGACAGCGGCGTAGATCATTTGTTTCATTTCCTGCGGACCAAAGTGGACAGAAAACGCATTAAAAGGTCTATCATCAGTCATTTCATCACCCATTATGTGCTATTTACGGTCATCTTCGCTACCTTGACACACGACCAATTCATATTGAATTTTTTTGTGGATACTGTTGCGAGATTGCACCTGCGCCCGTCAAATGGGCTGCCGGTGTTGCAGGGTCAACGACCTGTGGTGGGCTAAGAGTCGCTCTCAAAGATTTGTGCGTCATATCGAATTGGCTGGAACCTTCCCATTCGCTCCAGACAACATGTCAAGTTCCCAGAACCAGGGAAGGTTTGAGAAGGTACTCGACCAAGAGGCAGCGAGTATAAAACGGACCCAGGAACGCTGCGCTCAGTTCAGTTCAGTTTGGAGTCTTTGGGTTATAAATCGTGCCGTGCCGTGTTATAAATAGTGCGAATTGTGATTGTGTCATTGTGTAAGTGTGTGAATGAGAACAGTGTATTCAAGTGAACGATTGTTAATAAATTATTTACGAAGAATATAAATCGTTACAATACATTACTGTGTTATGCACTGCTGGAGCATTTGTTGAGCCAATAACACGTTCACAAATATTAATTTGACTATCAAACTTGGTGTGTATGGCCCGGTGTCAGAATTGGAGCTCTCGCTCTCCCTTGGTAGCTGGGTCACAGCACACCAGGCTGAGCTGCTCGCAATAGAGAAATGTGCTGAGGAGAACATGAGGAGGGCCTACCGAGGTAGGCGGATCCACATCTTCTCTGACAGCCAAGCAGCACTCAAGGCCCTAATGGGATCCAGCTCTGACTCGAGGTGGTACTTGAGTGCTGGGAAGCCCTCCAACTACTGAGTGGAACAAACAAGGTTGTTCTTACATGGGTCATGGGTCCCGGGCCACTCAGGGGTTGAGGGTAATGACCGAGCCGACGCTCTGGCCAGGCGTGGGTCGGGGACTGTTTTTACAGGACCTGAACCATGCCTAGGAATCTCCCGCACCCTACTATCGGGGTGGGTGGCAACCTGGGTTCGTGCGCTGGGAGCCGACGCCGCGGCAAGAACACGGTCACACCATGATGACTGGTCCCAACAAAGGAAGGGCCACGAGATGCCTCAACCTTAACAGAGCTTCCCTGAGACTCACCGTTGGCTTATTTACAGGACACGGGGACTTCAGGAGGCATCTCTGCAGGATTGGGGTGCGCAATGGTACCCCTGACTGCAGATTCTGTGGCGAAGACGAGGAGACAGCGCCTCACATCGTCTTCAATTGTCCTGCCCTGGAACGTAGGCGTTTCAGAACCATCGGATCGAAGGGACATCCTCAACCAGGAGAACCTGGTCAGAGCTCTGCTGGATCTAGTCGGGAACACGGAGCATCGGCCAAGATGAGCTCCTGGGGTTAGCACAATGGGCCACTAAGTCTAAGTTCGGGGGGGTCCACTGCAGTGGACGCCCCCTTTGCCCCTATGTAATTAATCTAATCTAATCTAGATACAGTTATGAGTTTTACATGAGAAAAAACGTTGGTTACGAAATTGAAAGTGTATGCAGCGGTACATGCTAGGAAATCAGTTCTGATATATTGATATTTTTGAACATCCATCCACAAATTAACCTGACCAGGACGTAGCAACTGGGCTATTTGGTGGCGTCTACTAATATGTGAAGTAATTGGAGCCTAAACGGTTACAAAAGGAACAAACAACAAGACACCCAACTCACTTCATAATGAATATATTGTTTCCTCCATTCGGGAGTGAGATGGCCTCCCAAATGTTCGGTAAATTTCATTCTTCAAAAATCCAACCTGAGGATACCGACTTGGCTTTGTTTGTAAATTGTACTGAATTGGAGTGACTCCAACGAAGCTGGAAAATAAACAGAAGAGTTTAACTCTTGCCCGTACTGGAAGCAATGTACTAAGCTCAATGGAAGTTTGAATCAGGGATATCCTTACCTAAGAAAACTCTGAAAAGTCAACAGGGGCTGAGGTCACACAGTTGTTCGCCGAGCATTTAGAACCAAATAGCACTTGCTGGTCGAAAAATATGAAAACGAACCGAACACTACACAGGAAAATAAACTGATTTTTCACATCACATCTTGAATAGTGGCCATCGTTCAATTCATCCGTAGGAGACAACGCTCGTGAAAGGGCTTCTTCTATTATCTACCGTGATGACATTTTTATGATAACGATACGACGACAACCGGGCTCCAGAAGTGAGAAGGAGTGAATAGCGAACTGATGAACCGCTTTGAAGTTCGACTTGAAACGAATTGTAAAAAATCTCAAACAATACACCGGGATCAGGGTGGAAGGTGGGCAGACTTTGTTATCACGGTTATCGGTTTATCATTCAGCTAACACTAATTGCAATATCGACTGCGATATATCGATAATCGGTGCCCTCAATATAACATTTTATATTGGAGCATAGAATGAGGTTCCAGTAGGGTTGATCATCGGAAGGAAAACATCGATGGTCACCATCGCTACGGCCATCGAGACAAAACATCGATAGTCAAAAAACATCGGCTCGTAACCATCGATTTTTTAACGCGTAATTCCAACATTAGTAGAGCATAATTCCAGCGTAAATAATAGTTATTGATAATGAAAAAGTGGAAAACATTTAAAGTAAATATTAAAATCAGTAGTTTATTGTCAATTATTGAAAATATAATATTTATATAAATATTGATTGACAATATATTAATACTCAACTATTAATAACCTGTTAATTATTAACTATTATTAACCTGTTAATTAATAACTATTCTTAACCTGTTAATTAATAACTATTCTTAACCTGTTAATTAATAACTATTATTAACCTGTTAATTAATAACTATTATTAACCTGTTAATTAATAACTATTATTAACCTGTTAATTATTAACAGGTGGAAATTTAAAAACGAATTTTTGTTTTGTTGAAACCTTCCAAAATTTGTCGTCTACTTCATGCAGAAACAATTCGAGGAATTTATTAAAGGAAGAACACATGGCACATGTACGCTTTTATGATAAGGATACTATCGATAAGGCAACTATCGACCCTGTTAACAAATCGAATTACCAGGATTCGGTTCAAATTTAAACATATCGATGTTTTTTGAGTCAGGTTTAACAATTCTATCACTAATTTGTGTACAAATAATGAGCAACTACCTACTATTAAGAAAAAATTGATCAAATTCCTGAGAAGAAACATCGATGACAAGATGTTTTGGGAAAACATCGATGATTTAGAAACATCGGAACATTGATAACCATCTCTAGGTTCCAGCAAGAGCAAGAGGAATGTGTGAGTAGGGACGTTCCGATACCACTTCCGATACAATATTTGGTATATAATCAGTATCGAAACAATGGTATCGATAAAGTATCGAAAAGAAAGTATCGACATGGGTAGTATTGAATGAGTACCCACATCGTATTGTATAAGTATTGAGTACATATATACACCATGGGGGATTCGGAAGCACAAAATTCCAGGCAAAATCAGGCGTTTGTAATCATACAAAAGGTTTATTACAAAAATTGTTACTTAAAGAATTACAAATTGAAATACTAACACAAATGTAAAACAAGCTGCTAGCTAACATAGTTTTTTTTTTATTATGCTCTAGACGACTTCAGCCTTTGGCTGGTTTTTCCCACTAAGGCCCTGAGAAAACCCCACTCAAGACACGAAAATTCCCTCTTCTTTTTTCCTCTTACTTTTTTTTAATTTTTTTAAAACTTCAATGTTCTCCTCATCAGTGCCTTTATCGACCTGACTGGTTCGATATCGATACTGCTGATTTTCTTTCGATACTAGTATAATATCGGATGATTCGATACCAACACGATACCAGTAGTATCGAAATAAAAGTATCGATACCCACCCATATCGGTAGTATCGGAACGTTTCTAAATGTGAGCTTTCTCTCTCTGAGTCTCTGGGTACCTGTAGGATTCTGTGTCCTGTGACAGCTGACAGGTGCATTTTATTTGAATGATTCTGTTCCTAATTCTTCCATGCTCTAATTAGGCCTCCTTCATCCTCCACTCACCATGGTAAACCTTCGATTTTCCTTACCGTGGTCAACCCTCAACGATCAGACCATCGAAAAATACATTGACTCTTACAAAGAAGTGAGTGGGACATAAATGTGCTCGCCTACATTTCTCTCACAGATTGACACACAGTAGTTATTTCTGTCTTTCTCGTCCTTCTCTTGTTCTTTTTCTCTTCCCTAATTTCTACTCCTTTCCACCTTGACTCATTTCAGGAGTTCCAAGCCCAGGAGAGAATCGAGTCACAGTTTGCGAGAGTTGAACAGCTCACAAAGAGGCTCCGCGCAAGAACTGAACTAACCGAAGAACAAAGGTGGGTGAGCGTTTTTCGTGCGTGATTTAACCTTAGACTGGAAGTGTTCTTCAGTAGGCAATGAACGGAAGAGATGAGTAAATTTTACTTCAGGCGAAGTCGACGAGCTTCTGCATCTGATAGTAGGGGTCAAAATGTTGGGGTTTTTTGGAAAATGGATTTTTGAGATTTGTTGCGATCTACGCGTGGGTATCATTTATCCACTAAATTCTGGACGCTGAATTCAATGAAATGGGTCCCGGGACAATTGGCGCCCACCGGAAGAGGTTATGGGTCAAAATAGGTGTCTGTCTACCCATTTCGAATTTTTTTTTCGAACTTCTAGTACCTAAGCGCGTGGGGTGTCATTTTCCATTAAATATTGGACGCTGGATCGATTGAAATGAGTCTCCATGCGCCTGGTCCATCAACCCCTGGGAATGAATTTGCAGCATTTTTTATCTGGACACAATGAAACGTCCAGAAAATGTTTGGGCCGAATCGGAGAGATTGAGAGATTCGAGGAATAACCAACCAAAAACTCTGAAAATTCTATCACACGGGTTGGTTATTCCTCGAACCAGTCGTATGGGGACTCATATCTTCAACATGGGGAAAATAGAAACAGTGGGTGTGGCGGGTCCCGGACCCATTCCAATCGATTGAGGGGGTACAATTTAGTGGAAAATCATACCCTACACGCCTAGGTACCAGAAATCTCGAAAACACATATTCAAAATGGGTAATAGATACCCATTTTGACCCATAGCCTCTCCCAACGGGTGCCAATCGTTCTGGGACCCATCACATTGGATTCAGCGTCCAGAATTTATTGGATAATGATACCCTACACACCTAGACTGCAAAAAATCTCAAAAATCCATTTTTCAAATTCACATTTTGACCCCTACCTCACCCAAATTTGGTCCGATCGGGTTGAAAAGCGTTCGTAGTTCGAGGACCAACTAGCCATGGACCTGACAGAAATTTCAGATTTTTTGACTAATTTCTATTACCAAAGTCGGCGTGGACGGCGGACGGACATTTGCTAATTTTGATCTAGACACCTTGAAACGCCCAGAAAAAATTTTTGGGCCGAATCGGAGAGATTGACTTTTTGCATGAAAACAGGTTGATTATTCAAGGAATAACCAACCAAAACCCTCATTTATGGTGTCAGGCAAACATACTTATATTTAAGCTCACATTTTTCCCATTTTCCTTCATGTATACTATCATAGTGCTTCAGAACAAAAATATTAGATCATTGAGACATTGGTTTGCAGGCCTCAAGGTTCTACTCTCGTAGATTATTTCGCTATACTCTGATTACATTATTACTATATCCTCTGTTTCAGCGACAAGATAGAAGCTGAAATTGAAGACGTGAAAAAAGGAATTTCAGAGAACGAGGCCAAGTTGAAAATTTACTATAGCGAAAAAAGGAAATCCTTCGCGTTTGCAGTAATGCTAATGTTCATCAGCTTTCTCTTCTACGGACTATATTTGATGGTTTACGGACATAAGAAATGAAATCCGAGGTTGATTGTGAAATTTGGTTTCCATTTAATTATTTTAATAATAACTACTTCTGTAAAACCAACTGTGGCGTATTTTGTTTTATTCAACACCTGCTTGTCTTCCGTCAACATGCAACCTTCTAGAGAGGAATTCGAAAAATTCTCTCATCAAAGTCAGAGTGCATACATAATGTTCTTTGATTTAAAAAAATCTGGTTGCATAATTCAGCCCAAAAACTATGTAATGAAAATTTGTTAAAAAGGCAAACAAAAACTTATCGACCGTCCTTATTTAGCATCCGTTGTTTAATTTCCCTTAAATATTTTCTGCCGCATTTTCACAATGCCAGTAAACGGTCCAGTTGACTGACGCCAGCTTACTTGCGGACCTGAAGTATGGAGACCCAAAATTAAGCACGCCTAGGAATCAGAAATCCTGAAAATACATATTCAAAATGGGTAGATAGATAACGATTTTGACCCTTTACCTCTTCCGTTGGGCGCCAACCGTTCTCGGACCCATTTCATTTAATTCAGCGCCCAAAATTTAGTGGAAAATGATTCCCCACGCGCCTAGGTGTCAGAAATCTCGAAAACGCACATTCAAAATGGGTAGATAGATCCCGATTTTGACCCATAACCTCTTTCGGTGGGCACCAATCGTTCTGGGACCCATATCGTTGTATTCAGCGTCCAAAATTTAGTGGAAAACGATACCCCACACGCCTAGGAATCGAAAAATTTTGAAAACACATATTCAAAATTGGTAGATAGATACCGATTTTGAACCATGACCTCTTCCGGTGGGCACCAATTGTTCTGAACGAAGACCGCCACAATTGGGTTCTTAAATGAATATACGTGTATGAGGCACGAATACCCTTCTTAAATATTTCATGCCAGTTTGACCAAAGTACTCAAACCCACAAGACTATTTCAGCTTGAAACCGCACTTTTATCCTGAAAATTAATTTTATCTTTAACCGAACCTAACGAAGCTTTGAGATTATTTTTATTTTTAAACCCTACTTTGAAACCTCTAGACGATAACTTTTTCCCAATTTTATCTTAAATAATCCCATAATAAGGTATACTTATCTATTTTTTCTCTTATAAAACTATGCTCTGTGGATATTGGACACCCCCACCCTACTTTTTTATCGTAGGCCTTCTTATTCCAAATAGAATTTATGAGAGTGCTCATATCCATTAATTACGGCTATACCTACTTTTGATAACACATCTTTCCTCGCCTAGATTGTCGAAAATCAATTTTTTTGATCAAATTTTGACCTCTATCCACCACAAATTTGGTCCGATCGGGCCTAAAAGTTTTGAGGACCAACTAGGCGGAAATGGGTCCCTGACCAAAATTTAAGATTTTTAGAAAATGTTCTGCTACCAAAATCGGCGTGGACCAGAAGCGTGCAGACCCAAAATTTAGTGGAAAATGATACCCCACACGCCTAGGTACGAGAAACCTCGAAAACACACATTCGAAATGGGAAGATAGGCACCCATTTCGACTCGTAATCTCATCCAGAGGGCACCAATCGTTCTGGGACCCTTTTTCATTATATTCAGCATCCAGAATTTAGTGGAAAATGATACCCCACACACCTAGATTGCAAAAAATCTCAAAAATCCATTTTTCGAAATTCACATTTCAACCCCTACTCCACCCAAATTTGGTCCGATCGGGTTGAAAAGTTTCGAGGGCCAAGTAGAGCCATTAACGGACCCCTGACCGACATTTCAGATTTTTTGACAATTGTCTACTACCAAAAACGACGCGGACGGACATTGGATTTTTTTGATCTAGATACCATGAAACGTCCAGAAAAAAATTTTGAGTCGAATCGGAGAGGTTGACCATTTGCATGAAAACATAGGTTGATTATTCAAGGAATAACCAACAAACAAAAATTCACTGCATTTTCGCAAAACATCGAACTTTTGAATCGATTTCTTCCCAACATCGATTTTATACGGCAACACTTGTCATCTTTCGATCAACGCACATAATATACCTGTACTACCTTCATCCCAGCTGAGTTGGGTTCAACAACCCTTCATAGAATCGATAGTAAAGTTATCGATTATTAATGTTGGATTGCTAAACGAGTTAAAATATTCGTTTTAATGAAACTGTCATGTTTTTTCTTCACTTATATGCTTGAAGAATGGCTCGCAGAAGGTTTTTTCTCAGTGCTAAGATAGTTAGGTGCAATAAATTATGTTTTTAGTTGTCGAGGGAATTTCGATGTTTTTGTTAGTTGGCAGCACTGCCGCCGTGAATGCTCTCGTTCTGCGTTCTCAGTTCTTTCGTTTCCTTCGCTTGATTTTATTGGTTTTGTTATTTATTTCACTTTTCGCGATTATCATTTCAATTTCCCATCAATATCAATCCTTCTCCAATGTGTTGCGACTATGTCAAACTCCAATTTCACCAAGAGCAATGGAGCTATGAAAATTCGACTGACAAGTGAGTGTTTCCTCTTCTATGATTGGTCTCATTTACTGAACACCTCAAAACCGAGTTATCGTTGATCTGTAGAATTTCTTTCCCATCTTCGGCCTCAATTACCGCATTCCTGAGATAATTTAACGCCTTCGTTGGCTCAAACCGCCGCCAATTTGGTTCCACGGCGGTTGATTTTGATTCAAATTGACCACTTTTCGACCAGCAGAGCAGTCGAATTTGTCTTTTTGTGTTGAGGTTGTCACCCCCTGCTTGTACAAGCCCGACCTGTTCTATCGCTTATAGAACTTCATTTCTCACATATAATTTTCGAGCGAATTTAGATTTCAACTCCACCACCCGAGCACGTAAATTGATTATTTTTATGTATTTCTTTCCTCGCGATGACCCCGTTCTTCGTCGGCTTTTCACGTCAAAGTAGATTCGAGCGCGACTGATAAATTACATAACTTCCCTCTAGGTTGTCTGGCACGGAACTATTACCAAACTTTGACGTGAATCTACCGTGAAGCGAATGCTTGATTCAACCCTCTTTTTGCGTAACAATTCTTTTCTTATCTTCTGATGACTTTTTCGTTTTTCTTGTTGCAGTTTTGTGCGCCCGTAATCTTGCCAGAAGAGATCTATTCAGTGAGTGCTCAAGTCCCACATCTCATTCTGAAATTGGTTTTGAAATTTTACCGCATTTCTCCTGTCCGTATTTAACTGATTATGTTACTAGGGAATTGGATTGTACTTCGATGGTGTGGACGCCGGAGTCTTAATTTCCTAATCCTCAAATTCATTGACCAGTGAAGCTTGAAAATTTCTACCCATACCTCAAACCAAAATATTTTTGGGCTCAAAAAAACAAAACTTTGATTGGTCTTCGCGCTTATGAACAACCTTACAGCCCGTGTTGTCAAGCTCTCAAGTGATTTGCAAAAACTGTTGATTTTTCTAAATGTGGTAGAAGAAGAAGTTTCTTCGCTATGAAATGGGGTGGTTTTAACCTAAACAATTAGAGAATTTAAAACTGTGTTGAAATATTTCTAGCGAGTAATCTTATTGGTAGTTTTCATCAAAATTATCACAAATGAATGTACCAGGTATTATTTTATTATTGTTCATTTTGTTCAATATTCATACTGAAAACCAGGCGAATGGAGACTAATTTAAACCTCGGACCAGGCGCATGGAGATTCATTTCTTCAACATGGGGGAACAGTGGGTGTGGCGGTTCCCGGACCCATTCCGATCGATTCAGGGTCCAAAATTTAGTGGAAAATGATACCCCTCACGCCTTGGAATCGAAAAATTTTGATAACACTTATTCAAAATGGGTAGATATGTACTCATTTTGACCCATAATCCTCATCCAGAGGGCACCATCGTCGTTTCAAGATTCATTCAATTGGATTCAGCGTACAATAGTTAGTGGAAAATCATAACCACACGCCTGGGTACCAGAAATCTCAAAACACCATATTCAAAATGGGTAATAGATACCCATTTTGACCCAAACCCTTCAGTGGGTGCCAATCGTTCTGGGACCCATTCATTGGATTCAGCGTCCAGAATTAGTGAAAAATGATACCCCACACGCCTAGGTTACAGAAATCTCAAAAACACATATTCAAAATGGGTAATAGATACCCATTTTGACCCATAGCCTCTCCCAACGGGTGCCAATCGTTCTGGGACCCATCACGTTGGATTCAGCGTCCAAAAGTTAGTAGAAAATGATACCCCACACGCCTAGGTCAGAAATTTCGAAAACACATATTCAAAATGGGTAGATAGCCATTTGATCCATAACCTATTCCAGTGGGTGCCAATCGTTTGGGACCCTTTTCTGGATGCAGCGTCCTGAATTTAGTGGAAAATGAAATGATACCCCACACACCTAAATAGGCAAAAAATCTCAAAAATCCATTTTTCGAAATACACATTTTGACACCTACCCCACATCGAAATACACATTTTGACACCTACCCCACCCAAATTTGGTCCGATCGGGTTGTAAAGTTTCGACCTAACTTTCAGATTTTTAGAATTTTTTCTACTACCAAGGACGGCGGAAGGACATTTGCTACTATTGATCTATACACCTTGAAACGTCCAGAAAAATTTTTGACTTTTTGCATGAAAACGTAGGGCGATGGTCGGTTCAGCGGTAATAGGAATGATAACAGTATTCAAGTAAATATGAAAGTTTTGATATTTTTGAAAATGATACGAGCAAAACGCCGAAGTATAGCAAGACCATGCTTACAATCCCACTCACGTATTTCGAGTCACGTTACTGACAACTTTTTACAGTTATGGTCAGAATGCGAACGCCTCACAATGGATGTTATTCTTGTTTCTACGTCCTTGAAAAATGTTTTGACCGACATTTTCGTCCAAATTTTACAGGGCTGCCCGACCCCTTCGCCAAAATAACTGTGGATGGATCCGGTCAGTGCCACTCGACAGAAACTTGCAAGGGCACACTCGATCCTAAATGGAATCAACACTATGATTTGTAAGTGGTTTTCTCACATTGTTTCCTATTTTTCCGAATTGCACTCTCGAGGGATCCCTACTGAGTGTTTGTAAGCTGTTGACTGAAAGCAATCCAATTGGCCGAATGTATCCGAGCCAACGCTCATTCGTGAATTTGGGATGAAGAAAAAAAATCAGAAGCTAAATCTAGGCAAACCAAATTTTATGACCTGAATGAATGAATGAATGAAGATGTTTATTCAAGCTCAGTCATGCATCACACTTGAAAATAATTTATGCAACAACATCACTTAGTGGCAATGGTTACACCGTCTGCCACGGGTTTTAATTTTAATTTTAATTTTTTATTTTTTATTATTATTATTATTATTATTATTTTTTTTTTTAAATGCAAACATCCTCCGTTTCCTAATACTAATAAATTAACTGCTACTAATTTAGTAACTGCGGAAAACAGGTTCTTTCATAATTTATATCTTGTCAGAGTCTGAACTCTGAAACGTCGTGAATAAACGGCGTCAACAGTCTCCTCCTTTTATCACCCCCACCATGTTCCTTACGAGCAAGGGAGATGAGGGCAGTGTTCGCACGCGCTTCGTTATTGCATCTTGGTGAGTCCGTTCCAAAATTAATAATTCAATTATAATTTGAATTGGTTGTGGTCACCGAGTTGTCCAAGATCAGGGCTGTTGTAGTTTATTCCCGGCGAGGTTCCCCTTTCTTTATAGGTAGGGCCTTTAATAGGTTTTTTAAAAATAAAAGCCTAAATCTAAATACGGGATTACTTTTTGGCAACCCTAATATCTTAGTTACGGTGTGGTCTTGCCTAACAACATCGTAACAACTGGTAGCAGAACAATTTTATACGATCCTGCGTAGCTGCAACAAATAAAAATAGGAGTTCCGCACGTAAACTCGAAGTCCTATGTATCCCAATTTCTCGAACTATTCCGCATAACACATATTCATCCAACATGTCGACTGTGTGTCCGCAATGTGAATTAAGTGATCCACCTGTAGATGACGTTAAGTGTTCCGTTTGTTCTCAACAATTTCATGCATCTTGCACAAGGTTGCAAACCGTTGAGGCTTGGACCAGAAAATCTTACCCAAAAAGAGAAACGTGGAAATGTGATCTTTGTAAAAATCAGGGCGGGTCGGTTCCTGATCCAACCACTCCAGTTCCATTGTGGTACACAAATCTGTTATCCGATTTGAACCAGATTAAACAGGATTTTAATGATTTCAAAGTCCATCAGACGGAATTACTTACGAAAGTCGAAGCCTACGATCAACAGATAAAGATGTTGACAAATGACAATTCGAGGTTACAACAAAAGGTCACTACATTGCAAACACAACTCCGCACAGTCCAAACCAGTCAACTTAGCAGTCCTCTCACCTCCTTGCCCTTCGATTTCCAGTGGGAGCACAAGCCCGATAAGATCCCCAGCTACATGGAAAATGAAATTTCAAAGGTCCCGAAGTTATACACCGACAACCCTTGGAGCCTAATTAAATTTCTCGAAAAACTCCACTTGCTCAATGGAATGAGAGAAAGCAGTTTTAAATCAATTTTCCAAAGGGTCGCCACTTTCCAGGCTAATTCTATTTTGTTGCGAATCGCGACTGAGCCTGTTATCACATTCAAAAAGGTAGCCGCAACCTTGTTGGATGAGTTGACGACTCCTCACACAAAATTGAATATAGTGCAAGATAAAATTTTAAGGCCCCAATACTTCAATGAGAGCTTCCGGACATACGTCGAGCAGGTTACCAAATTCAACGATATTCTTTCACAGTACTCGGAAACTGATATTGTACGGAGCATCTTGCAAGGAGCCTCGACAAATACTCGTGCGAAATTTCAGTTTAACACCCGACCACAGACCATGGCGGATTTACAAAGTCTTGTGGCTGACGTTGAAAAATTAGAATTGACCGAAAATCTTCAGAAAGCAAAATCTAAAAAACAAACGCTAAATTCAAAAAATTCACAATCATCACAGTCTACCAGCAATCAACACAACACTGATAACAGACGAGACAAATCTCATCCCTCGAATGAGTCTCCGTCCAGGTCATCATCCCCTCAGCCGCGTCAAAATGCTCCGCCAAGAGGAAATAAAAATAACAATAATAATCTGCGTCAATTCAACAAAAACAACGACAACGATTCGAAACAGTTCATCAAACATACGAACACAAAAACCAATTTTAAGCAAAACAACCCAAATTATAACAAACCATTTAATCAGTCGTATTTACAACCTTTTGTGCCTCAACCGTACATGGCGTTTCCGCCATTTCCATATGGCCCTTGGAATTGTCAACCAGCACATGAGGATTCTAGAACACCTAGTCCTCAGGACACAAAAAATCGGTCAGCACAAAATAAGAATGGCAACAAAACTAATTCTCAACCATCATCAAACGGAAATTCTTCAAAAAATTCAAAAAACTAATAAAGAGAGCTCGCAGAAAGACTAATAAGGCCAATCATCAGATCGGGAATGCATCAATTTCGGAGAGGGGGAGCGCAAAAAATTTAGCTCAGGTTATAATCAACGGGATTCGGACTGCCGTCATGATTGACTCGGGCTCAAGTTTTTCAGCTGTGAACCACTCATTTCTGAATCTCATTCAAACCCAAAACGATGTGAAATTGTTGAATACACACATGGTTGCTAAACTGGGCGACTCATCGGAAATTTTAATTACCATGAAGGTAAAAATGCCAGTTAGAATCGGTGGAAATTCTTGGACGCATCCATTCTGCTTAGTACCAAATTTGCCGCAGAACGCAATATTGGGAATTGACTTCATCAAATCAACCACTTTGCTCAAGCGCAATTTCTTTTGGTTTCAAGAAATTCCGGATTTACTTGGAACATGCGGAATTCGATCTTTTCACTGACCATAAGGCGCTGACAGCAATTGTGAGTCTCGCCAAAAATGGTGGACAAATGGCTCGATATGCTATGGAATTTATGCCCTTTCGTTTCGTCGCTCATCAAATAAAGGGTTCAAAAAACACTTTGTGTGACTACCTTAGTCGGAATTTTCCGGCAAACGAGGATCGCGAGTCCTCAGAATCAGATTCAGAAGAGAATTGTAATTTCCGATTAGCTCCGAACTCCCATAATAACCAATCGCAACCCCTAACAGTTCTGCAAAATCTCCCTCAAATTTTTGCGGATTTCAACCAATCTCAACGTAAAGATACAGCACTACAACCTATTATTACTGCAATAGAAAACAAATCAAATACACAACATCGTTACACCTTACAAAGAGGAAGGCTGATGTATGAGACAAAAACAGGTACCCATCGAGCCGTCGTTCCCTCAGCGTTAATTGACGTGATTTTTAAATACTATCACGCTTCGGTTTTGGGTTCTCACTGGGGAATAAAACGGACGGTTGAGGCAGTGAAACGCAATTTTTATTGGCCGCATATGTTTAAAACCATAAAATCGCTGATTCAAACATGCGAAATCTGCCTGGCCAATAAGCCTGATCGTTCCCTGCCGAAAGGGCACCTTTCTTCGATGCCGGCAACGCGTATCGGGCAAACATTATATATAGATACTGCTGGGGTTACCTCAATCATTATCTTACAAACATGTTCTGATCGCGGTGGACGGTATGTCGCGGTATACCATTCTGGTACCACTTACCAGAACCACATCAGACTCCATAATAAATGCGCTAAAAAACCAAATTTTTCGGTATTTTGGATTCTGGGAAAGAATTGTAACGGACAACGCGACATATTTCACGTCGAAACAGTTTAACGACTTCCTTTTCAACTGCGGTATCAAACACACTCTTTTACCGCCATATTACCCCAACCCTAACCAAGCGGAACGCCAAATACAGAATTTGAAATCTTCTTTACGAGCTCAATGTTCCGAAGATCATACGAAATGGGCGCATCAGCTATATTTGACTCAAATTGCCCTCAACAGCGCGTACAATGAAACAACAAAATTTAGTCCAGCACAATTATTCCTTGGACGCAACATGTTAACACCGCTTAACTTTGTTTGGGATATTGAAGAAGATCAGTTCAACCATCCTGAAACGTGGCAAACTGCAGTAGAAAACATTCGTCGTGAACATCATCGCTACGCAAAAAATTACAACCGAAAGCATGCTGCTGTTACTTATTCTCCGGGAGATCACGTGTATTTGAAAACTCACATTTTATCGGACAAACAAAAATCGGTTACAGCAAAGCTCGCGGCGCGTTTTCATGGACCGTACGTTATCCAAAGCAGCTTTCGCAAGTGACGTATCTATTGCAGGAGTTAAAGGAACCGAACATCTTCAAAACAGCTCATGTTTCCCAATTAAAAGTGGTAAGACCTCAACGCCACTCAGCGAACTTTTTATTTTGGCAAATTTAGTGCCTTTCTTTGTAACATAGAATTTCAAATAAAAAAAATAAAAAAAATAAATAAATAACAAAAAAAATAAAAAAATTAAAAAAAAAAAAAATAAATAAAAAAAAAAAAAAAAAAAAAAAAAAAAAACAACTAGAAGTAGGATACAGCCCTGCGCTCTCGGCATCTTCTCACGTGCCAATCTTCGCGCAGTGCAGTGCAACCGTGAAACAAGTGACGCAAACTATCAAAGTTATTATCGCAATAAGTGAAGTACCTATCTAATTTAATTTATTTTTGATCGCAGGAGTAATGTGTCCTCTTGCGATTAGGAGCGCTCTATGTTTCCCTCAATTTTTTCTTCTTTTCCAGCCCTGATAGATGTATATTTTCAATATTTTAAAATGTAATCGTTGCATCCCGCTTGCTCGCCTCGTCTGTTTCCAACGAGGTTTAGGTTTCCCCACTGCAGTTTTGTGCATTCTCGAGCGGTGAGCCACACCAGAACCATTTTCGTATTTATGCTTACGAACAAATCAAATTTGGTGACTCAGGCTATAGTCCACTCGAAGATGCTTTCTGCTGGGTGTGATTTTTCCTTGCCAAAAAACAGCCACAAGGTTTTTCTCACCCCTCCATGCTGCCGTTTCTAAATCCTCGCACCATAGAACCCCTAATTGGGTTTAAAACTTTTACCAGGGACAAACGATGACCATCTCCAAAAAAAAAAAAAAAAAAAAAAGTAGCCTACCGTAAATTTTCTCTAAAAAAATTGACAAGAAAAATAATAATTTTTTGTGTTCTCAATTTTTTTTTTTGTATGGAGGGGATGATGTCAGAGTCTGAACTCTGAAACGTCGTGAATAAACGGCGTCAACAGTCTCCTCCTTTTATCACCCCCACCATGTTCCTTACGAGCAAGGGAGATGAGGGCAGTGTTCGCACGCGATTCGTTATTGCATCTTGGTGAGTCCGTTCCAAAATTAATAATTCAATTATAATTTGAATTGGTTGTGGTCACCGAGTTGTCCAAGATCAGGGCTGTTGTAGTTTATTCCCGGCGAGGTTCCCCTTTCTTTATAGGTAGGGCCTTTAATAGGTTTTTTAAAAATAAAAGCCTAAACCTAAATACGGGATTACTTTTTGGCAACCCTAATATCTTAGTTACGGTGTGGTCTTGCCTAACAACATCGTAACAAGTCATATGCTTGTCTCAAAGCTTAAGCCATGCAAGTCTCAGTACAAACTGTATTAAAGTGAAACCGCAAAAGGCTCAGTAAACCAGTCATGATTCACTCGAGTAAACATGACTGTCTTTGGATAACTGTGGTAATCCTAGAGCTAATACATGCAATCAAGTCCCGACCAATCTAATTGGGAAGGACGCTTTTATTAGATCAAGACCAATCGCTCGGCTTCGGTTGAGCGTTCCTTGGCGACTCTAAGTAACACATCAGATCGCATGGTCTCGCACCGGCGACTTATCTTTCAAATGCCTGACTTATCAACTGTCGATGGTAGACTCTATGTCTACCATGGTTGTAACGGGTAACGGGGAATCAGGGTTCGATTCCGGAGAGGGAGCCTGAGAAACGGCTACCACATCCAAGGAAGGCAGCAGGCACGCAAATTACCCACTCCCGGCACGGGGAGGTAGTGACAAAAAATAACGATACGGGACTCAAATGAGGCCCCGTAATCGGAATGAGTACACTTTAAATCCTTTAACAAGGATCCATTGGAGGGCAAGTCTGGTGCCAGCAGCCGCGGTAATTCCAGCTCCAATAGCGTATATTAAAGTTGTTGCGGTTAAAAAGCTCGTAGTTGGTTCTGCGTGCTACGCTGTCGGTTCGCCGCCTGCCGGTGTAACTGGCATGCCGTGGCATGTCCTGTCGGTGGCGTTCGGGTGCCTTGTCAGGTGGTTTCCTCTCTGACCGCAAGGGATGGGATGGTTATTCAACCGGAGGTTTCCTCGTTCGCCTACTCTATCCTACCTAGGTGCTCTTCACCGAGTGTCGAGGTAGGCCGACACGTTTACTTTGAACAAATTAGAGTGCTCAAAGCAGGCTAAAATTTTGCCTGAATAGTGGTGCATGGAATAATAAAACAGGACCTCGGTTCTATTTTGTTGGTTCTTAGGAACGCGAGGTAATGATCAATACGGACAGGCGGGGGCATTCGTATTGCGACGTTAGAGGTGAAATTCTTGGATCGTCGCAAGACGCACAAGAGCGAAAGCATTTGCCAAGTATGTCTTGATTGATCAAGAACGAAAGTTAGAGGTTCGAAGGCGATCAGATACCGCCCTAGTTCTAACCATAAACGATGCCAGCCAGCGATCCGCCGATGTTCCTCCGATGACTCGGCGGGGAGCTTTTACCCGGGAAACCAAAGCTTTTGGGTTCCGGGGGAAGTATGGTTGCAAAGCTGAAACTTAAAGGAATTGACGGAAGGGCACCACCAGGAGTGGAGCCTGCGGCTTAATTTGGATTTAATTTCAGTCTGGTTCTAGCTCTTGAAGGGTGAACACCTACATTATTGTGCTCTCTGTTTTTGATTGATTTTTATGGTGATTAACGCGTGTTTCGGACTTGATTTTTGGACAACATCTGGTGCTACTACTCAGGAACATTTGTGTGAATTTTGGGACGATTTGGACTGGACATTGACCTACAATTTGGTGAGGAAGTTCTCCCTTTTTGGGAATAATTCCTTTGTTTGTGTGTTCTTTTGTTTTGAATGAGCCCACATGGGCCCTATCTGAGGAGGTAAGGGGGACCTGTCTCTGCTTGTCTGCATTGATTGTCAACTCCCTTTGTTATTGCAAAAGAGGGGAAATATTACACCTTTTCCCCCACCACAGGGTCTTAGGAGGGCTGGAGCCCTACCCCCCCCCTGGGGAATTGTAGCCCACCATTCTAAATTAAGGTGTGTGAAATTTGAAATCCCCACCTCGTATGAGAGAGCCGCAATTTGAGAAATACTGAGTCCCTGATAACAGGAGATCAGAGAGACCAGGAGCTCCTACATACAGATTTACTGGAGGCCCCTACGGTTTTTCTGTAGACCCCTACAGATTATCTGTAGGACCCCTACAGATTTTTTGTCGACCAACCCTACGGTTTTTCCGTAGCCCCTACGGATTTCTGTAGCAGGCTACGGATTTTTCGATTGTTGCCTTTCTAGCCATCCTACTCAACCCCCTACCCTTTCCCAGCCATCCTTTCTAACCCCCTACTCTTTTCCTGCCTTCCCATCCAATCAATAGTCCTTTCTGCCCCCCTCCCAAAATGGCTGACAGCTTTGCAGCTGCGCTCCTAAGAGAGCAGCCAGCCTACGAGGAGTCAACGGTTGTGATGGACCTCCTGGAGATGTGGGAGAAGACTGAAAAGGCATTCCTGAAAGCTTGCAAGGAAGCCAAATTGAGCACCCCGCGAGCCGAGGAATGCACTGCCATTATGAGGGGACCGGTGAAGGAAATCATGAGGCGTGTAATGTCCATCGAAACTGCCTACAACCGTATGGAAGCAAGAGCCCAAGACAAACGTCTGAAGAAGCTGGCTCAGGCAGTTGAGCAGGCTGAACTGGACAAAATGGCTGACAACACGGAGTCCTTGAAGAGTGTTCTGGAGGTAACGGCGGCCAAGTTGCAGGAACTGGAGGAAAGAGTAGTTGCCTCAACTTCGAGATCAGATGGTGAAGGTGCATCATATGCCTCGACATTAAAACGAAGGGATCGAAGTGCTGGAAGAGTGTCTCAGATGGTCCCAAAGGATACAACCATCCCTAAGAAAACCCTGGTGGTGATTAGGTCAAAGACTGACGAACCCGAAAAGAATACTCCAGGAGCTGTTAAGGCCTGCCTGAAAGCAGCTGTGAAGCCAGCGGAAAAGGGGTGGCAGATAGTGGGGATGCGTGATCGACGGTCAAAGGAGGTGGTTGTTGAACTAGCTAATCCCCATGAGGCCCGAAGAATGCTTGCTGACACAGATTTGGGGAAGGCTGGCATTGAAGCGGAGATGCTCCCCAAGAGACAGCCAACTGTTCTGATGCGCGGTGTGCCACTTAAAGAGGATGGGAAAGAGTTCTCAAATGACAACCTGATGGAGGCCATCTGGAAGCAAAATTTGGCCGATATTCCGCTGCAAGAGTTTCGTGCCCAGATGAAGATCATCAAGAAGATACCATGGGCTGCCCGTTCAGGAGCTGATTCGGATGATAAGAAAGGGAATCTGGTGGTGGAGGTTCCGGCGGCATTGCGCCAGAGATTGCTGAAGCAGGGCCATATTTATATTTCATGGTGCCGATGTGGAGTTGAGGACCATATGGAGGTGACAAGGTGTTTCCGATGTGGGGCAGTCGGCCACATTGCGCGCAATTGCAGGACCTGCAAAGACAATGAGAAGCTATGTCGAGTATGCACTGCAAATGACCATGGGGAGAAGGATTGTCCCAACAGGAGTGCTCCCCGTTGTCAGACATGTAAGGTTGCAGGATTGGAGGCAAATCACCATGCGTTATCTGAGGTGTGTGGGGCTTATCGGAGGGCCAAACAGAGCCTTATGGCTCTGACGCAGTACCATGATGCCTGAGCACACGTGTGGCCTATGCGACCGTTCCTTCGGGTCGCGGAGGGCTCTTACGCAACACCGAAGGTTGGCGCACCCTGAGGAGTTTGTGAGAGTTCAGGCCGAGGCAGTGGATGGACCTGGTCGCCATAAGTACTGGAGCATTGAGGAGATGACTGTGATGGCTCAGTGGGAGCTCCAACTAACGGGTGGCTGCAGCACGGAGAAAGAATTGTCAACAAGACTCATAGATGTTATGCCTGGACGCACTTATGAGATGATCAGAAGACAGCGCCGCCGGCCGGTGTACTTGGACATAAGGGAGGGTCTCGCGATGGAACACATGACAGGCTCAACTGTGAGTGAGGTCACTGTGGATCCTCCTGGAACATCTGTCACCGATCTGGATCCATCAAACATGGGTGGTGCTGCGGCTTTACTCCAGTCGATCATGGAGGACCTGGAGAATTGTTCATCCGGTAATCGGGATGACCTGGAGATCTTTGTTCCTGGTGCCCACTCGTTTGTGGAGGGTGCTGGGGACATCTCGTTTCTGGATTCGTGGAGACAGGCACGGTTTGACCAACCAGTGGTGGATGGCAACGTACCCGGGCGCAGGCCGGCGCGCATCAGACCACCTGACATCCAAAGGTTATGGGCAAGAGACCGGAAAGCAGCCATTGGAGACATCCTGCGTGGGGGGCACGGAGCTGCAGTACCTGCCCCAGATCGTCCCACCCTGGAGTACTGGCGGAACAAGATGGAGATTCCCTCGGTTCCATGGATTGATGGTGTTGCAATTAGACACCCGCAAGATGGCGACATGAGTGGGGTATGGTCACCGCTTACACTGGAGGAAATTCATCGGCACAGGCCCCGGAAATCGGCACCAGGACTGGACGGAATATCGGTGGAAGCGTGGAAAGGAGTGGACGCCCGCATACAGCGCGTCCTCTTTCATACAATTATGTTGGAGGGGCGCGCTCCTCTATGGATGACCAGGGGAAGGACAACCCTGATACCCAAAACGGATGCGCCCACAGGGCCACAAGACTTGCGTCCAATCACGGTCCCCTCGGTCGTATTACGACATTTCCACAAGATAATGGCGAGTCGACTTGGGGCAGTGGTTAAGCACTGCCCCGATCAGCGTGGGTTGATGCATGGCGTGGACGGGGTTGGTCACAGTGTGGTCCTACTTGATACGATCCTGCAGGCGGCCAAAGTATCACTGCGTGAGCTACACGTGTGCATGGGTGATGTTTCTAAAGCCTTCGACTCCGTCTCTCATGATGCAATTCAGGCCATCTTGAGGGCCCGGGGGTGGGGGGCGGAGATAAGAACATACATCGCATGGCTATACAGGGAATCACGTACGGTCCTGGCTGGTAGCATGGAGGTATGGTGTCGATCTGGTGTGCGTCAGGGTGATCCCCTGTCTAGCATTCTCTTCAACGTTGTGATGGATCATGTGCTCATGTCGCTGCCTACGCGTGTGGGATTTTTGTTCCGTGCTCGGCGTTGGACATCAATGGCCTTTGCAGACGACGTGGTGCTCTTCAGTTCATCGGCAGCTGGGATGCGGGGTCTCATGTCAGCATTTGTGCGTGCGCTGGGCGAGTGTGGCTTGCAGCTCAATGCCGCCAAATCATTGTACGTTCCATTGGTGCCAAGGGGCGGTAAACTGGTGGTGCCAGTGGATGAGATGAGCCTAGGAGATGTTCCAGTGGCCCGACCGGATTCTACATGGAGGTATCTGGGGATTCAGTTCTCTGTCTATGGTGCCGTTCGTCCCAGATTGGTTGAGTTGTTCTCTGATGTTGAGAAGGTGCTTGCTGCGCCCCTCAGACCTCTCCAGGCTCTGGAAGCATTGCGCTCCTATGTAATGCCTGCTTGGTTACACCGCCTGGTCCTAACTGGCCTTATGAAGAAGACCCTGGGCTGGCTGGATATGAGGATCCGTGCTGCGCTTCGTCGTTCTCTGGGTTTGCCTGGTGACATTCCCAATGCGTTTTTTTACGCCCCAATAGCGGACGGTGGCCTGGGAATCATGGAGCTGCAGTCAACTGTTCCGGAGCTTAGGCTGGTGAGGTTAGCTGCTGCCACCCTGGCGCTTTTTGAGGTGGAGCTCCCCGAAATGCTACCTACCGCGCTGCAAAGAAGACATCGGAGGACTCAGGCATGGCTGTCTACTGCGGATGGTGAAGGTCTCGAGGGTATGCGCGCCGAGCCTGCTTCATGGAGGTGGTTGAAGGAGGACGATGCGGGAGCACCTGCGTGGAAGACCAAAGCTGCAATTAAAACATTATGTGGTGGAATACCTACAAGAACAAGGCGTCTACGCGGTCGGACCGGTGATAGGCGGTGCAGACATGGCTGTCCTAACGATGAGACAGCAAACCACGTGCTACAATGTTGCCCTGTTACAAGATTACAGCGGTGCGCGCGTCACAATGCTGCTGTTGGACTCTTGGCAGAATATGCTAGGCGGAAGGGATGGTCACTATGGCAAGAGACAGTAATACGGATAGGCACTCGCAATATAAGACCGGACTTGTTGATACGTCATGAAGGAATTGTATATCTTGTTGATGTGGCCGTGGTTACTGGTGGGAGCCGCTTTCCTCGGGACGTTCCATATGAGCGGAAATTAAACAAATATGGCGGTATTGACGTTCTCAATGCAGTTCGTGAGCTCACAGGGACGCAGGAGGTGGAGGTGGTTCCGGCCATCATCACATGGAGAGGTGTCTGGCACCCACCGTCATCGAGGCGACTGAAGAGGATCTTCCCCCCTTTCCTGCTGGCATGGCTAGCCAGAAGGGTTTTGGATGGTGGCGGCTTCGTGTGGGCTGCCTTCATGCGCAACACCAGATGGAGGGCTCTTAATGAGCCTTCATCCGCTTGCGCCCTCTCGAGCCCCGGCAGCGCTCGCGTGACGGCTAATAGCCGTCCCTCACCTTTTTCCTCAATATGTTTTCGCTATCACCATGAACGATTGTGGTTTTAGTAGCAGTCCACCAAGAAAGTTCACACACAACATTTGGAAAGGAAAACTTTATTTAATACACAACGAAATCGTAAACATTCGAAAAAAAACGTAATAAACTTTACTAAATCTGTTCTGCCTTATATAATGAAACTGAATTTTCATAACATTGTATGACTTGTCAAGGAACTTATTTTGGCCAAAACGTAGTTACAAAATTAAAGATAAAACTAGTAAATAACGAATCAGTACCTAATATCATTGCAGACTATTACTTCAGACTCACAGATGAATAAAATGTAGGCATGAAAACCTACTATCACTTCAGTTTATTGTACGAGGTAACTTTCTCTAATCACTGACTTCTGCGGCGTCTCTTTGTTCTTGTTTCTTTGTTTCTTCCAGCTCTTGGAGGATGCGAGCAATATCTACTGGGTCACTGTATCGAGCCCTACAAAAAAAGAGAATAGATAGCAAAATGTGAGTAGGTAAAACTAAAAAACAACAAGATTCTATTCAAAAACAAGAAAGGAAGGTGACTACTTCATATCTACCATTAACAATGCTGAAAAAAATCGGAAAGTACTTACATTTCTCTGTCGGTGCTCAGGGAAAAAAAGTAACAATACCGCTCGCGGGACGGCTAACAGCCGCGACGCGTCACCTTTCGACTTTGGAGGCTCACTGACGGTCGAAGACGCGACGCAAGAGTTAGAAACGACTGACATATAGTGGAGAAAAGTTTAATTAGAGAATACGACCGATTCCCACCACTCTATCGCCCCTTTGTTATGTTTTACATGCTTTCATATGTGAATGACGGCAGATAGCCGCCAACGCGAGCGGATGAAGGTTAATGAGCCCTCCTGAGCGGAAGACCAGACTCACCCCACCCTTGAGAGGCATCGCCCTCACCCCTGGTGTGCCAACGAGAACAGAAGACTGAAGAATTGACCTTTTTTTATTTTGAATTATATAAATTCACTGAAATATTGAAAGGACGATGTAAATGATTTTGTATTGTAAAGTAGTATTATAAGAAAATATAAAATGTTAATGACTCAACACGGGAAACCTCACCAGGCCAGGACATTGGAAGTCGTCGTCTGGTTCTAGCTCTTGAAGGGTGTACACCTATATTATTGTGCTCGTGAATTTATTGTGATTTTTGGTGACTACTGTGCGGTTTTATGGATTTTTGCTCTGGATAACATCTGGTACTGATCTTGTGGACATTTTGGTGAAATTTGGCAACGAGCCGGCAAGAATTGGACCCCCTATCTCCAACAGAAGGTAATTTCTGTGTAGTGGGATAGGAGAATATTTTTCACAACTTGTGAAAAAGTTGTGCAAAAAGGCCATAAACCTGTGCTTGTTTTGGTGATAAGGAGTTTCCTGCATTCACAGGTCCTCATAATTCCCATTGTTGAAGAGAAAGGGGGGAAATATTACACCTTTTCCCCCACCACTGGGTCTTGTGAGGGCTGGACCTCTACCCCCCCTCTGGGGGAGTGTAGCCCACCCTATTAAAGTAAGGTGTGGGAAATTTGGAACCCCCACCTTCTGGGAGAGCCACAATTTGAAATTAACTGGGCCCCTTGTAACAGGAGATCAGAGAGGCCAGGAGCTCCTGTACAAGTTTTACTGGAGCCCCTACAGATTTTCTGTGGACCCCTACGGATTTCTGTGGCAGTCCACAGATTTCTGCTTTTCTGCCTTACCAGCCATTCCCCTTAACCCCCAACCCTTTCCCAGCCATCCCTTCTGGCCCCCTACCCCTTCCCTTGTCTTCCCATCCAACCAACAATCCTTTCTACACCCCCTCCCCTGGGGGAGGGCCTAACTTTGTTGCTGCCCTGAACCCCCAGTTTCCCCAACATGGCTGACTCCTTTACTGCACTGCTGCTGCAAGAAAAACCCGCATATGAGTCGTCAACTGCAGTGATGGAACTTATGGACATCTGGGATGTTGCCAAGAATTGGTTTCTGAGGGCGGTGAGAGATGCCAAGGTTAGCGCGCGGAAGAATGTCTCTCCACTCTCCGTGGACCAATGAGAGAATTGATCCAAAAGGTGCTTGCCATGGGCGTGGCATTCAATAGGATGGAGGCACGATCTCAGGACCAACGCCTACAGCAGCTGACCCAAGCTGTTGAGCGAGCCAAACTGCATAAATTCAAGGACAATACTGATTCCTTAAAGAGTGTTCTTGAGGTGACCGCAGCTAAACTACAAGACTTAGAGGAAAGAATCGGTGCTACGGCTGACAGGCCCAATGAGTTGACCCCATCTTATGCTTCACTGGTCAAGCGCCGTAACAAGACCGCGGCTGCTGATGGAGCAAGGGATGAGCATGGTGCCACCATCCCTAAGAAAACCCTGGTTGTGCTGCGATCAAAATCTGAAGACCCGGAGAAGAACACTGCAGGAGCCGTAAAGGCGTGCCTCAAGTCCTCAGTGAAGCCGCAGGAAAAGGGATGGCAGATTGTGGGCATCCGTGACCGTCGTTCCAAGGAAATTGTGGTAGAGTTGGCAAACCCCCATCAAGCCCGCAGAGTGCTAGCTGACGTTGACCTTGGTAAGGCTGGCATTGAGGCGGAGATGATGCCCAAGCGTCACTCCGTCACAAACTGCGACCAATCACTGTCCCCTCAGTGATTCTGCGTCACTTCCACCGGATTCTGGCCGCCCGCCTCGCTCGCTGTGTCCGTCACAGCGCCAATCAACGAGGACTCGTACCCGGACTCGACGGTGTCGCGCACAGCGTGGTTCTTGTTGACACCCTCCTGCAAGCAGCGAGGGCTTCTCTCCGTGAGTTGCATATGTGCACCACTGACGTCGCCAAAGCCTTTGATTCGGTCTCACACGAGGCAATACAAGCAATCCTCCGAGCCCGCGGCTGGCCCGCCGAACTCCGCGACTACCTCACCTCTCTGTATGCCAACTCTGCCACCACCCTGGGAAGACGTACCCACGTGCAATGCAGTGCCGGCGTCCGCCAAGGGGACCCCCTATCAGGATTGCTGTTCAACACAGTGATGGACCATGTTCTCCTGTCGTTACCTAGTCGCGTCGGCTTCATGTTTTGGGCAAAGCGATGGACGTCCATCGCTTTTGCTGACGATGTTGTCCTACTTAGCTCATCAGCGGCTGGGATGCTAAGTTTGATATCGGCATTTGAACAGGCACTCCAAGAATGTGGCCTTATTCTGAACAGAGCAAAATCTCTATATGTGCCACTAGTTCCACGAGGCGGCAAAATGGTTGTGCCTGCTCACGAATTCAACATACGGGACATCCCATCGGCATCTCCGACATCCAAGTGGCTTTACCTAGGCGTCTCCTTCTCGGTATACGGCTCCAGGAGACCAGACCTCAACAAGCTCCTCGCGGAGATAGCAGCGGTTGCCGCGTCTGGACTCAGACCTTTACAGACCTTGGAGGCACTGCGATCGCACGTGATACCGGCATGGCTCCACAAATTAGTGCTCACCGCGTCAACCTTAAAGAGTCTGGGTTGGCTTGATGTGCGACTGCGAGGTGTTCTGCGTCGGGCTTTGGGTCTTCCTCACGACACTCCCAATGCCTTTTTCTACGCCCCTATTGCCGATGGAGGCCTCGGCCTCATGGAATTGCGGACCCTCATCCCGGAACTCCGCTTTGCACGCTTGGCTTCTGCCAATGCCGCCCTCTTTGCTACGGAGATACCCGAGCTGCTCCCTACTTCTCTGCACCGCCAACACCGCCACACCCAGGCATGGAACACGACTGCTGATGGAGAGGGTCTTGAGGACATCAGGAAGACGCCAGCGTCGACGAGATGGCTGAGAGAGGATGACGGCACAATAGCACCATGGAGGACCAAAGCAGCAATTAAGACTCTCTCCGCGGGTATCCCAGTGCTCGCGAGGAGTTGTCGCGGACGGCCTGGCCTCCGGCTATGTCGGCGGGGGTGCCCCAACAACGAGACCACCAACCATGTCCTGCAGTGCTGCCCATCGGTTCGGCTGCAGCGGTGTGGTCGACACAACGCTGCGGTTCGGCTGCTGGCGGAGTACGCAAGGAGGAAGGGATGGTCCCTTTGGCAGGAGGTTCTTGAGCGTTTGGGTACCCTGGCTGACCAGACGTGTGGTGGATGGTGGCGGCTTCATATGGGCCGCCTTCCTGCGCAACCTTACTCGGGGGCCCTTACATGGGCCCCCCTGAGGTAATTATCACCTCTCACCGGGTCGAGGAAGGTTTTTCGTTCGTCGAAAAGTCGTACGGATGTTTACGAAAGGAAATTCCCTCTTCATTATTATCCTTGTCAACTTCAGCGTTCACAAACGCGCGGTGTATTTGATGTGTACAAAAGTCGAGCGTGAGGGAAATCTCAGTCAGGCCATGAGCAAGACTCTCTGGTTCGAGATCTTGTCGACTATTCGTCGTCAGAGGAAAGAACCTTGCATCGAGCCTCATAATGGTATGTTTGTCCGAGTATTTTGTCGGCGCTTAAGTGTTTGCTTTTAAATGAAGAAGACGTCAAAGCTAGTAATTGATAATGATGAACGACCGAGTCAATTTGCACGTTGTGTCAACGTCTAAATAACGAGAACCAACTTAATACAATCGACCTCAGAATCTGAGGAACCTGATCTGATCAGGTGGGATTCCCCGCTGAATTTAAGCATATTAGTAAGCGGAGGAAAAGAAACTAACCAGGATTCCCTTAGTAGCTGCGAGCGAACAGGGAGGAGCCCAGCACTGAATCCCCAATGCTTAAGGCCCAATCACACAGGACGCGTTATAACGCGGCGTTAGGCGTCGCGTTACCGTCGCGTTACGGTGGACAGGTTGTATGACGGGCATAAGCATCATCCCGTTCACACACACGGCGTTGAGACGCGGCGTTACTTTTAGTAACGCGACGGTAACGCGACGTCAGCCTTTCGAGTTGTACAAAAATACAAAATAGCGCGCGTTACTCGGGCGTTACTCAGACATTTCCCACTTGACATAACAAGATGAGTGAGGAAACAGAGGCGTTAATTCATCAAGTGCGGAAGTTTGTGTATTTATACGATCATTCACATGAACGATACAAGAATGTGTTGAAAAAGATGGAGGCTTGGAAAAAGATTGCAGGAATACTGAGCATTACATGTAAGATAAATATAAATAAGTACAAATATAAATAATATAAATACGAATACAAATAATATAAATATAAATAATATAAGCAAAAAATATAAATAAAATAAAATATATATAATATGAAAATAAATACTTAAAGTATTGTGTTATCTGTTTTGTTCTATGTGTTCTGTGTACCATGCATCAATGTGGGAGATGTGTGTTATGATGACCTACTGGCAAAGTAATCAGCAAACTTTTCTCGAACTTGAATCGCAGCATTCGTTGATCTTCGATTGGTGGGAGTTGTTGTAACCAGCGCTTGCATGGGCTCGGTGGCATCGCGGTCATTGGCAGAATATTCGAGATGAACATCACTCATCATTTTAATGTGGTTGTGTAAACAGGTAGCTGCTTTCACGATGTAATCAGCAGTTGAGACACCTGTTTCTAAGGGTCTCAAAAATACACGCCATTTCATTGCCAATATACCAAAAGCATTTTCGACTACACGGCGGGCTAGACTGAGTTGTCCATTGAAACATTTCTTCTTTGGATCGCCTAGATAACGCCCAATAATAACGCGGTGAGTGTGAAGTCGCTGTATCGCCGAACGTCGGGGGTAACGCGCGTTACCTGAACGCCGCGTTATAACGCGTCCTGTGTGGTTGGGCCTTTAGCATTGAGGGAGATGTGGTGTTTGGGAGGATTCACAGCCCGATACTGCTGCACCGCGTCCAAGTCCATCTTGAATGAGGCCACGGTCCCGAGAGGGTGCCAGGCCCGTAGTTGGCCGGAGCTGGTGTTGGGTGAGTCTCTCCTTAGAGTCAGGTTGCTTGAGAGTGCAGCCCTAAGCGGGTGGTAAACTCCATCTAAGGCTAAATACAACCACGAGACCGATAGCGAACAAGTACCGTGAGGGAAAGTTGAAAAGAACTTTGAAGAGAGAGTTCAAGAGTACGTGAAACCGCTCAGGGGTAAACGGAAAAGACCCGAAATTTCCGAAAGGGGAGATTCACGTCTGCTCGCTGGTTCAACTCTTCGTCACTTGATGGTTCTATGCCTTATTTCGAACTTGTTCGGAATGAGTGGTGGAGCTGCCGTGGGCGAGGTAGGAGGATCGCGGCAGACCGCACTTCTCCTCTAGTAGGACGTCGTGACCCGTCTGGTCATGGTCTAAGATATTGTAACGATTTATGTTCTTAGTAAGTAATTTATTAACAATTGTTCGCTTGAGTACATACACTGTTCACATTCGCGCACTTACACAATGACAGAATCACAATACACGGTTGTAACGCGGTTGTCGCACTATTTATAACGCGGCGCGGCACGATTTATAACCCGAGAAGCGTCTATATCGGGACTCCGAATTGAACTGAACTTGGGCGGTGCTCGTGGGTCTGTTTTTATACCTGATGCCCGGTCGAGAACGTTCGGGGACGAACGGGGAGGTTCTCGAATGTTGGAGAACGGTCCCTTAGCCTTCCACAGGTCGTTGACCTTGCAATGCCGGCAGCCCATTTGGCGGGCGCTGGTGCGAGCTCGCAACACTGCCCCCTCCTTAGAATTGTTCTGTCCCAGAACAATCTTGGGCATCTGTTCATCACAGGGCTCATGTCGATAGCGGCATTTATCACCATTCTTGCAGCTGCCTTGGCGGTAGAAATAGCAGTCCACAGTCTTCACATCAGTTCTTCCATGAGGATTCCAGGTACACACCCGCACCTCAATCTGGGTCCCTTGGAAAATGAACTCCAACATGTTACGGACTATCCTCCAATCCAATTGGTCCAAGCCACAACCAATCTTGGGTATTGCCAACTTCTTCATTCCCTGCTTAATGAGCAGCTTCTTCAGGGCAAGTAGCGCATCCCAAAGAGTCCTGTAGGTTGGCTTCTGGTGGGAAGACTGTTTTGTCACTAGATACACTATCAGCTGGTTGGCTATCCTCAGTGACAATGCTTTCCCAGTGCGTGGACCTTGCCGCTGCAACTGGTCGACATTACCATATTTCTTCTTGAATATTTCGGCAATTCCTCTCGACATTTTGAGGTCGGCAGCTACACAGTGTGCTAGCGCATAATCTTTTCCAACGTCAAAAAGGTTCTCGCGCACTTCGTTGGTGACTCCAAATCTTGCTTTGCTAGTCCCTCCATAGTTCTTCATGAACATGTTGAACTCCAGGGTTGCCGGGTCTTCTTTACTTGATGGTGTAGTCACTGTCCTCGACAGGTCTGCCTGCGTCGAACTGCCCACGAATGCTGCCAGCCGATTATGATGTACCACTCGCGGTTTCCCTCTTGGAGTTCTTCGAATCCTGTAGATGACATCGTTGATTCTTTTCATGATTTCGTAGGGTCCTTCCCAATCCTTCTGGAGTTTCGGTGATAGTCCTCGCTTCCGACGCGGATTGTAGAACCAGACAAGATTGCCTGCTTGGAAACCCACCTCAGTTGCCTTTATGTCGTATCGAGTCTTCATCCGGTCACTGGCTATTTGCAAATGGACTTTCTCATGGATATACTGGAGCTTGGATTTTAGAACGCTGACATAGTCCTCCCCAGCTACATCATCTCCAGGTTTGCTCCCAAACTCCAAGTCACACGGTAGTATTATCTCCCTTCCAAACATTACCGATGCAGGAGTCTCTCCAGTTGTTTCTTGTACCGCTGATCTGTAGGCCAAGGCAAACAGATGCAGGTATTATTCCCAGTCTTTCTGGTGGTCAGAGACCACTTTTGCCAAGTATTTCCCAGTTGTCCGATTCATTCGCTCAACCAGGCCATCCGACTGTGGGTGTAATGCTGTAGTCCTGGTTTTACGAATGCCCAACAACCTGCAAACTTCCTGGAATACGGAAGATTCAAAGTTTCTCCCCTGGTCAGAATGCAACTCCAAAGGCATCCCAAATCGACAGAAGAACTCTTTAACCAAGACATCAGCAACGGTGGCAGCTTCTTGATTTGGCAATGCATAAGCCTCCATCCACTTGGTGAAATAGTCCATGGCCACCAAGATGTATCTGTTCCCTTTGTCGCTTTCTGGGAAAGGCCCTGCTATGTCAATGGCCACTCTTTCCATTGGGCTTCCCACATTGTACTGCCGCATCTTTGCCCTTGGTTTCACAATTGGTCCCTGCACGGCATTGCACAGCAAACACTTCTTGCACCAATCTTTGACAGATTGTTTGCTATCTACCCAGTAAAAACGCTCTCTAACCTTCTGTAGCGTTTTTGTGATGCCAAAATGTCCTCCTGATGTTCCATCATGAAGATGCTCTAAAACCAAGGGAACCAACTTTTGTGGAACGATGATCTGCGTCCTTGTCTCGGTGCCATCATCATTCTCCAGGCGACGTTTCAGGATTCCGTCTTCCAGACTGATAGAGTTCCACTGCGCCCAATAGGTTTTTATAGTTGGGCTACGATGACTGATTTCTTGCCAACTGGGTCTCCTGTTGGTTCTCTTCCAAACCAGAAGATCCTTCAGCTCCTGGTCTTCTGCTTGCCGCTCCTGCAAGCGCTCTGGCAGCCACTCATCCGGGATAATTCCAGTCCTTCGTAGGTTTTCTTCTTGCTGGTCCAGTCTTGAGCAGTGGCCGCAGTTGTCCAGACAAGGTCTCCTTGATAAGGCATCCGCATTTCGATGAATAGTGCCAGCTCTATGCTCTGTGGTGAAATCATACTCCTGGAGCCTCTCAATCCATCTAGCCACTTGTCCTTCTGGGTTTTTGAATTGAAGGAGCCATTTCAATGCTGCGTGATCTGTTCTCAGGCTGAATTGTCGACCATACAGATACTTATGGAAGTGTTCGATCGATTGATCCAACGTTGAAAACCATTGGGAGCCAGCCAACGTGTCCAAAGTGTCATCAATTCTTGGTAATGGGTAGCTGTCCTTCTTGGTTACATCATTTAGTTTGCGATAGTCCACACAAAACCTGGTGGATCCATCCTTTTTCTTCACCAAGACTACCGGGGATGCCCAGGGACTACTAGATGGTTCAATGACCCCTTCCCTCTCCATATCGAGTATAATCTTCTCTGCTTCCTCACGTTTTGCCAATGGAAGCCGCCTTGGTGGTTGTCTGATTGGCTGTGCGTCACGGGTATTTATTTTGTGCTTGACGATGTTGGTCCGCCCCTTATTGCCATCGACATTATCGAAAATGTCAGAATAATCCTCAATGAGCTTGCCCACAATCTTCTTTTGGTGTTTATCGAGCCCTTCACACGAGGATGTCAGAATATCTATGATAGGCCTTGGATTTACAGTCTTCATTGATGGTCCATTGGGTGTCACTGCAGTACCTGCAAGATAAGCCACAGAGCTACAACTTCCCAATACTTCTTCTTGCTTCAAGGTTACTGGAAAAGCATTGAGGTTCATGAGCCAGACAGGAATGACATTCTTCATCCTTACCAGAGCCTTGCCGGTCAGCAATCCTTTCTTCAAGCCGCCTTCTCTGGGAGGTTCCACAACACCTATCTGCCCTTCTCTAACAGTTGGTCCTGATGGTCGACCATAGACTATCTTTTCAGTCAGTCCGGGTAGCGTCACATCCTTGGTCAACAAAACTTGCACATCCGAGTCTTCCACACCACTGAAGGGCACCTCTTTGTCACCAATCTTCAGGACATTGTTCTTCATATCCAACTGGAAGCCATACTTCTTGATCACATCCATTCCTAAGATGACTTCTTCAGTGATGTCAGCAACTAGGACTTCGTGCTGTAGCTGCTTAGGTCCAATCCTGATGTTGAGTTTGGTAACTCCATGCATTGGGATTTCCTGGTCCCCTGCTGTTTTGAGGCGAATCAGTGCTGGTTTGAGCGCTCCTTTATTCTTGACAAGGGTCTTTTTAACTATAGTCCTAGTTGCTCCAGTGTCAATCAAAAACTTCACAGGACGTTCATCTACTGCGCCGTCAACAAAGATGCTGTCATTGCTTAATGTCCCAGTAGTCCGGAGAACCAATTCTGGGGTATTGTTGATATGGGCCGACATATACCCCTCTTTGGCGACCCTTTTTAGTTTTCCTTCTTGTCTCCAATTTCTGCAGGTTTGGGGCATCTACGGCTAATGTGGCCTACTTCCCCACAATTCCAGCATCTGATTTGTCTTTTGCTGTCCTTCCTGCTGGGTTCTTGCTTCAAAAGCCTTCGTAACCTTTCAACAAGATCTTCTTCTTCTTCAATTACCTGTCTCAAACGTGCTCCGCTCTGGTGAGAGGCTTGCTTTGCAGCCTCAAATTCCAAAGCATGCGCCAGGGCATCGCACAAAGTCTTTAGGCGTGCGAGTCTCAATGCTTGCTGAGTTTCACTGTCCCTGATTCCATCTACAAAAGTCCGGACAGCCAGCTGCTCCAAAAAGTCATCAGGCGCTGTAGGGTAAGCCAGTCTCACCAGTCTTGCAATGTCTGCTTCAAATTCCTGTAGAGTCTCAGTGGTCTTCTGGTTCCTGTTCTTTATCTGTGCATGGTAGACTTGTTGAAGATGAGCATCTCCATATCTCATATCCAGCCTGGCAGTCAACAATTCATAATTGTTCTGATGGCTAGCCGGTATTGTCTGGAGAATGTTCAAGGCTTCTCCACGCAATGCAACTATTAGAGCTGTTGCTTTGTCATGTTCGAGCCATCCATTTGCAACAGCTGCAGCTTCAAATTGTCTCTTGTATGTTGACCATGGTACCTTTCCATCAAATGTAGGCGGTTTAATTTTATTTCCTCTGGTTCCTGTAACCTGTTCTTCCTTGCCACTGTTGAAGCTGGCTTCTGCTGGTATATCCATGTGCCTCAACTTTACTTGATTGCTTCTCTCTAGTGCTAGAATCTCATTCTTGACTCCGTCTCGAATTTTGCTTTCAATTTTGTCTCTAACTTGAGAGATTTCATCATCCACTGTGTCGGACAATGATTTCAAATTGTCCTCCAGCCTGTCTACATCTGTTTTTATGTTGGTAACATCACTTACTATTTTATCCATATGACTCACCACAATTTCTTCAAACATCTGTCTAGAATTCTCTTCCATTTTTCGTGAGTTTTCCTCAAACAGTTGTCTGGAATTCTCTTCAATTCTTTTAGAGTTTTCTTCAAACAGTTGTCTAGAATTCTCTTCCATTTTTCTGGTGAGACTGGTGAGATCATCCACAAAGTCAAAGTTGTCTGGGTCATGGCCTTCCTCAACCAAGTTCTCCTTAAGTCGTAGGCGTAGATCTGCTTTTGTTCCACCGGTAGGTAAGCCGCGCTCTTCCAGCTCTTCCTTCAGCTGTTTAACTTTCAAATCGGTCAACTTCATTTTGTTCGTTTTTAAGAGTTCGAACGCGCAGTAACACACTAAAGTCACTATAACACTTTATAACTACTGTAAAACACTGTAACACTCTAACACTAACTATTGTCCAACACTATAACACTAATTTGTAATCCCACTTCTGACACCAATTGTAACGATTTATGTTCTTAGTAAGTAATTTATTAACAATTGTTCGCTTGAGTACATACACTGTTCACATTCGCGCACTTACACAATGACAGAATCACAATACACGGTTGTAACGCGGTTGTCGCACTATTTATAACGCGGCGCGGCACAATTTATAACCCGAGAAGCGTCTATATCGGGACTCCGAATTGAACTGAACTTGGGCGGTGCTCGTGGGTCTGTTTTTATACCTGATGCCCGGTCGAGAACGTTCGGGGACGAACGGGGAGGTTCTCGAATGTTGGAGAACAGTCCCTTAGCCTTCCACAGGTCGTTGACCTTGCGATGCCGGCAGCCCATTTGGCGGGCGCTGGTGCGAGCTCGCAACAATATTGAAACCTGGGGAGCCTGTTTGTGCTGTTTCGGCAGTTCACGAGCAGACCCATTTGATTTCTGGCCATGAGTTTTTCCGGTCGGTATCAAACGACAGTGTTGGACCGCCTCGCGAAGGGAGCAATCCTTTTTTCGGGCGCGGATTGGAACCTTTTACAAGTATGTGAGTTGATCGTCAAGGCGGGCCTACGTCCGTTCGATCACTCTCATTTCTGTTGGTAAAGGTACCTTCCGCAGGTCAAATGTCTTTACTAGTCTACGGCGAATTAGTTTTGGGCTCTTGTCCGACCCGACTTGAAACACGGACCAAGGAGTTTAGCGTGTACGCGAGTCATTGAGTGTTAAAACTCAAAGGCGAAATGAAAGTGAAGGGAACTACGTTTCTGAGGGAAGATGAGATGTCCTCCGCACTCCCGGGGCGTCTCTATCTCATTACGAGAGGAGGCGCACCTATAGCGTACACGCTGATACCCGAAAGATGGTGAACTATGCCTGGCCAGGACGAAGCCAGGGGAAACCCTGGTGGAGGTCCGCAGCGATTCTGACGTGCAAATCGATCGTCGGAGCTGGGTTTAGGGGCAAAAGACCAATCGAACCATCTAGTAGCTGGTTCCCTCTGAAGTTTCCCTCAGGATAGCTTGCGCTCGGACGGAACGAGTCTCATCCGGTAGAGCGAATGATTAGAGGCCTTGGGGTCGAAACGACCTCAACCTATTCTCAAACTCCAAATAGATGAGAGCCCTGGCTTTCTTGAATTATGAAGCCACGGGTATCCGGATCAGAGTGCCAAGTGGGCCAATTTTGGTAAGCAGAACTGGCGCTGTGGGATGAACCAAACGCGGAGTTAAGGCGCCTCAATCGACGCTCATGTGATACCATGAAAGGCGTTGGTTGCTTAAGACAGCAGGACGGTGGCCATGGAAGTCGGAATCCGCTAAGGAGTGTGTAACAACTCACCTGCCGAAGCAACTAGCCCTGAAAATGGATGGCGCTGTAGCGTCGTGCCTATACTCCGCTGTCAACGGCAACGCAGGCAGTCTTCTCACGAGGATGGCGCTGTTAAGCCTTGACAAGTAAGAGGGCCGCGGCGATGTGCGCAGAAGGGTTTTGGGCGTGAGCCTGCCTGGAGCCGTCGTCGGTGCAGATCTTGGTGGTAGTAGCAAATACTCCAGCGAGGCCCTGGAGGACTGATGTGGAGAAGGGTTTCATGTGAACAGCTGTTGCACATGAGTCAGTCGATCCTAAGCCCTAGGAGAAATCCGAAGCGATGGGTTGCCGTTAAGACAACAAGTTGTTGGCACCATTTGGGCGAAAGGGAATCTGGTTCCTATTCCAGAACCTGGCAGTGGAACCGTTCCAAATCGGGCCCTCATGTGGACTCGTCAGGGCAACCTGAAAAGACCCGGAGACGCCGTCGGGAGGTTCAGGGAGAGTTGTCTCTTTTCTATAAGCGATCGAGTTCCCTGGAAACTTCTAGCAAGGAGATAGGGTTTGGATCGCGAAGAGCACCGCAGTTACGGCGGTGTCTGAATTTTCCCCACGGACCTTGAAAATCCGGGAGAGGGCCGCGAGGAACCCCTCGCCAGATCGTACCCATATCCGCAGCAGGTCTCCAAGGTGAAAAGCCTCTAGTCGATAGAATAATGTAGGTAAGGGAAGTCGACAAATTCGATCCGTAACTTCGGGATAAGGATTGGCTCTGAGGAACGTGACGTAATGTTATATTCAACAACAGCACCAATCCATCAATGTCAACCACACTTAAAGCGATAATAGTACTGTCATGACCAAATCCATTTCTGAGCCAGACACTTGAAATTAAAAAAATGTTCATGGATCTACGCTTCTATGTGATATTGGATAAACTGACCGTGACTATCAATATGTGGCAATAAATTGTTTTTTAATCAATATAAACCATAACCTATTCCAGTCGGCACCAACCGGTCCGGGAGCCATCTCAATGGATTCAGCAGTTCCAGGAAAGTGATACCCTAAATCCCCCAAAATCGTGTTTCAAAAACGCATTTTTATGAAGTGGACATTTTGAAATGGTTGGAATAAGGCTCATCATCATTGGTCAATAGCAATAACATTCCAGGGCATTTTAGGTTTTTTATTATTCCTTGAATAATCAACCTATGTTTTCATGAGAAAAGCTCATCTTTCTGATTACTATTCTGAGACTAAAATCAATAAATTCAATTGATTCAATCAATCTCTCAGATTACCCAAACTTGAAAGTGCAAGTGTCAAAGACATCACAGGAATTCCTATTCACTAGGTTTCCTCTTCCTTATGGGTGGGAAATCTTGTGGAGCAACACTTTCCCCAGAGGAGGGGGTAAAAAGGGAGTGGCCTCAGGGCTCAGGTGGCCCCTTTCCCCAGCCAGGTCAAGCCATAACTTTCTCTTATAACAGTCTCTCATAATGGTTCACCCTCAACAAAACAGCTCATATCTCTGTGGAAGGCCTTTCAGAAATCAGAGAAATCAGTTGACAGTTGACATGAAAGTTTCTGGTGATGACGACTTGGACTCTCCAAAGAACCTAAATTCTTGAGGTAATGTTTAATTAGTTATTATTTATTATTGGTTATTCATTTTTGGCATGTCAACTGCTTAGTGATTTGGAACATAAGAAGGTTGCATTCTGTCCATGTTTAGATTTGAGTTCCAAAAATTAAGACCAACATCAAGATCAATCTCACTGGCTCCATGGAAGGGAAGAGAGGCAGCAATGGCATGGAAATTTCCACAAGCGCAACATATGCTTGTGATCAGTGTGATTACAGAGCTGCACAGGCAGGGAACCTGAAAAAGCACGAAATAATTCATACAGGCGCCAAACCATATGCTTGTGAATCGGAGAGGTTGACCATTTGCATGAAAACCTAGGTTGATTATCCATGGAATAACCAACCCTAATGTGGGAAGGCGGAAGCATTGGCACTCCTCGCAAAGACATGAAATCATTGTGGGCAGCTGGCAATAGAAAACACTAGGTACTGGTGAAACCTATTCCACTAAGCGAAGAAACAAACTAAATCATTCAACACTCGAATAATTATGATAATCCTGACATTTCGCGTTTCATTTCTTATGACGAATTTTCAAACCTACTCATTTGGAAACACTTGGCCGTAATATCTCAAAATGATTCAATCGCATAGGTCAGAGCATTGGCGAAGTTGTGAAAGACATGGCCGGAAGGCCGAACTCAATGTGAAACTGCTGTTTGCATAGAAGCGAAAGAATTTGCAATCTGGATATCATTTTTGTTTCAAACAAGACTTTTTTGGTTGGTTATTCCTTGAATAATCAACCCATGTTTTCATGTAAAAAGTCAACCTTTTCGATTCACCTCAGGATTTTTGGTTGGTTATTCCTTGAATAATCAACCTATGTTTTCATGCAAATGGTCTACCTCTCTGATTCGGCTCAAAATTTTTTTCTGGATTTCATGGTGTCTAGATCAAAAAAAGTCAATGTCCGTCCGCCGTCTACGCCGTTTTTGGTAGTAGAAAATTTTCTAAAAATCTGAAATTTGGGTCAGGGGTCTGTTCCCGGTCTAGGACGGTCCTCCAAGCTTTTCAGCCCGATCGAACCAAATTTGGGCGGGGTAGGGCAGATTTTGGGCGATCTTGGCGAGTGGGGTATCATTTTCCACTAAATTTTGGACGCTGAATCCAATGAAATGGGTTCCAGAACGCTCAGCACCCACTGGAAGAAGTCATGGGTCAAATTGGGTATACATACTACCCATTTTGAATATGCGTTTTCGAGATTTCTGGTACCTAGGCGTGTGGGGTATCATCTTCCACTAAATCTTGGACGCTGAATCCAATGAAGTGGGTCCCAGATCGATTGGCACCCACTGGAAGATGTTATGGGTGAAAATGGGTATCAATTGCCCATCTTGAATATGTGTTTTCGAGATTTCCGGTACCTGGGCGTGTAGGGTATCATTTTCCACTAAATTTTGGATCCTGAATCGATTGGAATGGGTCTGGGACCCGCCGCACCCACTGTTTCCCTATTACCCCCATGTTGAATAAATGAGTCTCCATGCGCCTGGTCCGAGGAATAACCAACCCCTGTGTAAGAATTTGCAGCGTTTTTTCTGAGCGTTTCAAGGTGTCTAGATCATAATTAGCAAATGTCCGTCGCCAACCACGCCGACTTAGGTATTATCGATATTTGACTATATTGCAACGTCTCTAGCCGTGCTGAATGAAATGTTGGAGAGCCGTCCGCGATTTACAAAAGCCGGATACTAATTTGTATCCAGCATGAATGACGTCATCTCAAAGACATCATTTTCAAACAAGGTGTTTGCTATCTATCAGGGTTTATCCGTAGCCTCGATCGTTCTCAAATCGAGTCTGCAGCCTGGGCAAAATGGATGATTGAAACATTATTTGTATCCTGCTGTGGGAAAAAGTCATCAAGTTGGTTAATTTCAAATATTTGGAGTTTAGCTTGTTCATTGCTGGACCACCCATGAGTTAGACGATTTGAATAACTTGGCGTATTTTTGGAACTAAAGGGCTGAGGAACACCCTCAATAGCTTGTTCAAGAGCTGGTTTCATACCATGGAAGAAAAAAGTTTTTTTTTTTAATGTTTCCCATTGTCTCATATTGAAGAGATCAGTAGGAGAAGTGGTGGGGGCACTTTATCCCCACTTTCACAAAGACAAATTGAATGCCTGGTAATGGATATTATGCTTTCTGGTGCTGCAACCATGTAGTGCCAGGCTGTACCTAAGACCACACTCATCTTGTTTAGGAAAACTGTTTGACTCACAAAAATAATGAATTTTAAATCACTGGGGTTAGTTATTCCTCAGACCAAGATGATCAAATTTGTTGATATTATTAAGAGAAAATAATCGATATTTTTGAATATTGATATTACAAATAACAATATTTAACTTGTGATGGGTTAGAAGTGTAGAGTTGCTGATATTCAAAGAATACTTCAACGTTTATAAAGCTTTAGAAGCCTATTAGAAGCCTCCCAAGCAGATAAACATCCAGAGAGAAACAATAGAGAAAAATACAGCAACAACACTAGTGTGTTGGCTTGTGGAGGTTGGCCCAGCTCAACCTTCGGACACATTAGAACATGAATTGGAACATGGCCGATTATCAGGTTTAAAATATCAATATTGGTAGGGAAATATCGATAATATCACAACGTTTGTACTTGGTGGTCGCGTCTGCATGCTTCTATCAAGCGCATACTCAAATGTCACCTTGTTATATTTCATTAAATATGAAATTTGTATAATGTTACGTTAAATATTTGACCACTCGGGACAGCTCAAATTGCTCCCTGCATCAACTACCTACCTAGTCATATCCTTACTTCGTTGAGATATGATCTACTGACTTGATAGAAGAGA